>JAPSES010118214.1:0-16850 GCA_029822895.1 Maxillicosta whitleyi | reverse complement strand
GCTGTTCATCTTTTAAAGTGAACTTACGTTCTAAACTATTTAGAACACTGTCCAGAGCTTCTTCAAAAGATAGCTTCACATCTGCTGCCGCCATGATGGATTCGTAAATGAAAACTACTAACTTCCATTTGTCGAATTGTACGCATCATCATCTTTTGTCCCTCCTTGTTCTGTGATTGGCCCCCAGATCGGTGCGAGGATTTCAGCCATGGTCTCCAGGCTCCAACGTGCAAGGCAGCATGGGTACTCCCAGACTAGTTTCAATGTATTATAGACCACATTTCTGCGGTTTGCAGTTGATAGATGCAAAAGATGCCCGAACCCAAGCATCAGACGGTCACAGCTGCTGATGGTGAAAACTGTCACAAACACGGTTGTTACACAAACATAGTTTATAGAAGCATCTGCGACTGCTGATGATGTAACAGGCCTCGAAGGGTTTGTCTCATTTCACAGAGTAATTTTTCAACCCCTAGTGTCAAGTGCAAGGGCCAAAGGCTAGGGGTAAGGGGGAGGGCCAAGGCGTGAATTAGGATTGGGCCAAAGTGTCATCAGATAACTTTTTTCTGTGATGTTGTGTTAAACAAAATAACATTGTTATCAACCAAAATGTCATTTTACACAGTGGTGCATCACTACAAACATGACTGCATACCACTGAGGGTAAGTTACAGTCATACTGTATGTGTAAGAGGTGAGAATCAAATGTAAGTAAATCTGAAAAAATGTGCAATTCATTCATGAGTGACTGAGTGGTATGAGTCTGTGGATTGATTCTACTATTCTCTTTTCCACGTTTCCTGTCTGCCTCCACTTTCAATTGTGAAATACAGCAATGGGAAAAAAATATCAAACAAAGGGAAACCAAACTAATGCAAAGCATCAAGAGTTCACATGTTCACAAAGGATCAAATTCCAAATATGGCTTTTACTCCAACTAATAAAACCATGTTTGTCAAAACCAGAATAAGTGTTTATCTCTGTTTCTGTAATCTCCATATGATTCTATGATCCTTCATGTGCAGAGGTGTTCCGCTTTAATGCCCTGGATCAAACCTGTCATATAATATCTACAGATGAGTTACAATCAGGAAGTAAATGTCTAGTAAATATGTGCTGTTACATTCAGGATGTTACAGATCAGAACAAACAACTCAAGCTTTAATCAGAATGTGTTCTGTCATTGAGTTTTAAAGGCTCTAGTATTAAAATGTGTACATGTGTATGTAGTATTTGTCTTCAAATGTTTTTTTTTTAGTGGAGTTCAGTTATTTCTTGACTGTTTTTAAGATAGTGATTGTCTTAGATGCTGTTATCTCCATAGTATGAAGACACATAAAGCGAAAAACAATTTACTCAGAAATGGAAAAAGAACAAAACGTAATATAAAATAGATCCCAATACAAACTTCATTTAAGCACTAAAGCATTTATGAATGTTTAAGATTGTTTTGCATTTCAATGTTTAGGTAAATACACTATTGTGCATGCAGTTGGAATAAAATAGGTTTACCTCTTTTTGTTAAACGATTGTGACATTGTGATTTAAGTGTAACTGGGACTCTGACTACTGTTGTACTGATGTGTACAAATACGAACAAAAAAAGGAATGTGTCTGAAAACAACATTATTCCAATTGTATGGGCAACAGTGTATAATCAGTGTTGCATAGGGAATGTTTTATGGGCTTTCATTTTATTGTTGTTTTATATTTTTACTATCATATTATCTGTATTATAGTGCTGTATCATGTTGTATTTTTTCCCTTGTATTCATATGTAGCACAGGCCAAAATAAAGTCAAACTTGTCTTGTCTATGTAAACATACAAAAATATAATCTGGCCATTCTTTCATTCATGGCTTTATCTGTGAAGGGTTACGTATAGCCTGGATTGCTGCTGTGTGGCACATAACAGCAGGGTTTATGTGTTTACTTGATGCTTTTTCTCTGTGTATCGTCCTCCTTGTATTTGTGGCGACATGCTGAATCGGTCTTTTCGAAGCTCCTGTTAGTTTTACAGGTTGTCAGGAAAGGTGACAAGAGATAATCCGAGATAATCAGACAGCTGTGTTCATGTGTGGCAGAACAGGACTGAGCAGGATCACCTGCAGTGTGAATGTGGTCTTAGTGACAGTGTGCAGGTCTGAGTCTGCGTTTCATCATCTCCTTCACCTGCGTCAGAGCTCTGCTCACACAGTAGAGCTGAGCGTCTGCATCATCGGTCCATTCAGTTCCACGGTGACGCTGGTAGGACATGTTAGCCCCACACACGCCCTTTTTCCAGACACATTCTGTTACGTGTGGACGCAGGACTTCCTGCATTCTGCTTCAGTCTCGTACTTGTTTGCGTTGCCCTGGCAGCCTCCGTACCAGAACTGAGCACAAGCGTTGGCCTCGGGGTCGTAGTACCACTTGACGACATACTGTCTACAGGGACCCGGGTCCAGAGTCTCACCACAGCCCTCATCTGAAAACACACAAAGGATGCAACAAGTCAAGTGTTTTGTTACTGTCATATCTGTTGTATTATGTGTCATATGATGCACACAGGCTACGTTCAGACAAATGGACCTAATCAGATTTTTTTGCCCAAATGTGACCTGTTTCCAATTGATTAAAAACTTATATTTTGTCTGCTTACATTAGACTGAAAGTAGAAAGATGCAGAGTAAAGGTGTGGATTTTCAAGTTCTGCTGTTTTTCTTTCCCCGGGTTTATTCCTGCAGCTTTAAATAGTTGCTTGTTACATTTAAACAACTACAATAAAAATAATGGCATTTAATAGTGATTGAAAAGGAACCTCTGCATGACCATATTCATACCTTAGATCTTACACTGACCTTTGAAAGACTCTTGTTTAGATTCAGATTCAGACTACTTTACTAATCCCCAAAGGGCAATTCAGTTCACAGTTACCTGCCTTATTGAACCTCCAAACAATTAGAGACAAAGGAATCCAAAAAATTCAGCCACATCCACATTCACACGTCAGTACCATAGAACAGTAAACAGGCCATAAGTTCAGCAGTGAAATGACTAAGATGATAAGAAAGAATAAAAACACAAAAAAATAAAATAAATAGCACATCAGCTTCAATCACTTCCCAGATTTTAGCAGCCTGATAAATGAGTGGGGGTATCTGTTTGTTTTCCTAGGGGGTGCATAGTAGCGCTGCCCACAGGGAATGAGAGAAAAATCAAGGAAGAAAATGAGTCCAGGCTGATCTAGAATCCCCCGCTTATTTCTCCCAGACAGAGCTCAGATCCGTCAGTTAAACTCCAATAACCTTTGAGCAGATTTTAACAATCTGGTTCAAGCTGCTTCTATCCATGGAACCAACAAATAAATGAAAATCTGTCACGTCTGCCCCCAGCCATTAGTCTTGTCTTGTCGTTCCTGTTTTATTTTGTAGTTTTTCCCTCCTGTGTGATGTATTCAATCTTTACTTCCTGTTCCCCGATTATCTCCACCTGTGTCTTTCCCTAATTAACCCTGATGTCTTTCACCTGTTGTCTCTCCTCTTGTATTTAAGCTCTGTCTTGTCTTTGTTTTATTGTTGGTTCGTCGCGTCAATTCAGGTGTGTTCTCGTCTGTTCCAGCCAGTTCTGACGTCTTTAGTAAGTGTTCCTTAGTCCTTGTTTTGTCGGTCTTGACCCCGTTTCATACTCTGGATCCTGTCTCTGCCTGCCCCCCATCTGTACCTGTTTTGTGGACTGTTTACCTGGTGTTGACCCTGTTTCTGAAGTTTGAATTCTGCCTAAGCCTGCTCCTCACCTGTACCTCTGCCTGCAAAGATTGTTTTTGGATTTTGACCTCCGTCTATACCTGCCCCAGTCTGTACCTTTGTTTTGCCTAAGTCCACTGTCCTGCTCTCTCTGCGTTTGGGATCCCGTTCTGCGTTGTGACAAAATCTTAAGACTTTCAATAAAAAAATAAGATAAAATGCCCTCAGAAACACTAAAAGACTTCAGCTTCTGCAACAAGTAGATCCTTTATTGACCTTGTTTGACTACGTACTCTGTGTTCTGAGCAAACTTCAGATCAGAATCAAACGCAGTTAAGTTGAGGTAATTCTCTTGACTCATAAGAGGAAACTGTTGAGATAAAATGATGTATGTCTTAACACATGCACACCTGCCTAACTCAGAACAAGTTTTTCATTAGAATATTTAGGTGATAATGATCAAAGAAGTGTTTAAGGTGCGGCAGGCTGAAACGCTACTGACTTGGTAATTAGGACATAGGTGAAGGGGCGGAGCATCAGAGCAAAACAGAAAATGACAACACAAACATTATTTGCAGGCTGACACTTAGCTTTTTTAACTGTGAATATTTAGGCTGGATCATTACTGTTATGTCTGGTGACGTTCAGGACCTTTTTATGAATACTAGGAACAGAACTCTTACATACAGCCAACATAAAGTCAATATTTTTGTTAAACTTTGAATTAATTCCATGTTGTTTTGCATTCGAATCTACTCATATTAAATGTGGGGTCTGAGAGCATTTTTTTTTTACTATATTTCTAAAAAGCCCCATCAAACCCAGATTGCAAACAATTAATCAAATGCTCTGACACAAAAATGAAGTTTTATTCACCTGTGGGATGGACAGGACTGAAAAAAAAATACCGTCCAATTATTTTGAGCGCCCACTCGAAATGATTGAATGGTGATATGTCTATCAAAGTCAACTGCCATTTGCCCCGCCCCCCTGTCCCCTTTGTGGACATTAGGAACATTATGACAGAAAAGGGGGCAACAACAGGTCATAAACGCAAAACTGTTAGTGAAGGAAGGCTACTGCCCAGAAAAAGGCTTTAGAAGAGTGGAGGAGAGTGAACGTCGGTGTGGTATATGAGCGGTGGCATCAACTGAAGCTACAAAGAGATGCCCTTATTTCTACTTGATAGGTAAGATAACTTCATGTCTTTCTGATTTTTTTTTTTTTTTTTTTTTTTTTAGAATATTCATTGGTTTCCGGCATCATGTTGTAGTTTTAACACCTATCCATCTGTGTAGCTTAGTGGTTTACACCACTGCCTTTGGTGCTGAAGGTGGCTGGTTCGATCCTCGGATGGGCCCTTGGGTAAGGCCCATTACACTATACATCCCTATACCTGTAGCCGCTCATTGTGCCGGTCCCAAGGAAGGAAGGGTATCTGTTGTAAAAACCTGTGCCAAATCAACATGTGAATGTGATTGGCTGTGGTCACCCTGAAGGGAAAAGTATACATACACCCATTCAGCAAACATCCCCCACTTTGAGGATAATAGTACAAAACAAACTGTAGTGGGCTGCCAACCTGCTATCAGTCTGAAGATAATCAGATGTTCGTACTAGCTCGAGATGACTTGGAACACGTATCAACATAACAAGTGAGAAGTCCATCTTTTAATCTCATATACTGATAAATATAACATGAAACAATAATCATATTTATTGTTTAGGTTCATTATGATGTTGTCAATTATTTTCTAACTTGTGAATGAACCATGAGGAAAAGTTAGCGAAGGTTAGCGTATTGATGCTGTACAGCGCTTGTGAACATGAACGTTGCACATTCTGGTAGTCTGGAGGCGTGGCTTCAAGGGGAGTCTGAAGAAAGGCATTGGGACTTTTTCATCGAGTCTTTTCAAAATGTAGCCTGCTCGAGCCATTTTTCTAACATCTCAGACCCACCTTAAGTGGATAATTATGAAGGGCTTCAATTAATTAACATTTACTCAATACCAAACATTGAAATTTAATTAACACTATTGCTTGTAATATGTCATCTCATTTTTATTGAGTAGATGTGGTGTACGTTTTCTTACAGTGTACTTGTTAACGCTGTTTACCTGGGAGTGTGGCGACAGACAGGGGAGGAGCTGGTGGACTGACTGGAGGCTGGGTGCTCTCTGCTTCATACAGCCACTCAGTGGAGGTGTGAGGGCCCACGGCGGACGTCACCGCGGGGTCTGGCTTCCCCTTCCCGTCAGGAGATGTGAGCGTCAGGTCGGGCAGCTCGATCCAGGGCTCCACTCTGATGGAAGTGGTGCGTTTGATTTCACTCAGGTTCTCGTCTTCCTCGGCAGGTTGTGGCGTCATGGTTATGGCCTCCTCTGGGAGTTCAATCTGAAAAAACAAAACAAAACACAGGATTAAAGTTAAAGTCAAAACTTTTTACAACTATTATGAACAATATTTAATAGATAGAAGTACTTTTAAGACCTATTTTCTGTTGTTGTGTCAGATCACCCTGAAGCTGCACATACGCAAATTACATGAAACTAACATTAACTGAAACAATTAAATTCTTGATAAGTATATATACTGTCTTACACCATGTTACAATACAAAACATACATAAAAGTAAGACAGAAGTTAAACAAATTTAACCCATAAAGACCCAAACATCTACTGACTAAAGCCATCTACTGATATAAACTGTTTAATATCTGTTGATCCACTAATCATATCAATAGATGTAAATAATTTGTGCAAAATACAATTTATCATTTTTCCATGGTCATCAGATATGACCCATTTGGATGTTCAGAGGCTCCATAGTTGCCGTGGAGATGCCATGATCTTCTCTAACAGTGACTCACCAGTAAACTCATGACAGTGGATGGACACGGGTGGTTAATGTGTAATATTTTACTGAAAAAGTCACTTTTTCTTCAGTTTTCATTTTTTGTGCAACTTTAATCTGAGCTTTTATGAACACCTACATGATCAGTAAATTAAATACAGGATAATACCTAATTTATACTGATACGAAACTAAATACAGAGAATAGTATTATAAATAAATGGTGATAAATTACATAAGAAAGGTTAGATTTAGAGAAAATGTAATTTGGGAACAGAAATAAAAGTAAAAAAAAAAAAAAAAAAAACAGTCTTTATGGGTTAAATAATCCAAAAAAGTCAAAATTGTATGGAAGGCTTTTAGAGGCTGTTGGAAATCTCAAGATGAAGTCAGTGCAGACTGAACAGGCCCGGACCCATCGCTTTTCTTGTTTCCAAGCCTGATATGGATGTTGGTGTAATTTGGGAACAGTATCAAAATGTATTTCAGAGAGTTGTTTGTCTGCACTATGTTATACTGAAGTTAAACATTTTTTGCAATATTCATGTAAACACTGAGCTTCCATGCATTACAGTACACATGTTTTAGAGATGAAGGCAGCATTACTTCTGTGTCTTCCTCGTCTGGCGACTCGGTGGAATGTCTGGTATCTGGAACCTCTGGGTGGAATTCCTCAAATGGAGAGATAGAGTTTGGAAAAAGAACCATTGTGTCATCCGGCTCACAAATCTGATTCAGTATTGTTGTTTCCAGAGCTGTAACAATGACAAAAATAATAATATGTTAACAATGTTGTCAGCAGTACACCTACCACATGTCACTTGTATCACGTTGTTTTCCTTTGTAGGATTGGCCAAAAACTGACGTAACAGATGCAAATGATTATAATTTATATTTTAGTGAAACTTTGGCCCAATCCCAATTCTCGCCTTGGTCTTCCTCCTTAACCCTACCCCACATTTTGTGCATTCATGTGAAGGGGTAGGCGTGTCCCAATTCACAATGAGTCAGAGGGGCAAGGCTATGGTGCAGGGCTTTTTGGCTCTTGAAAGAGAGATTTTCCAGGACCAAACTACAAACACAGGTGTTTGAGAAATCTCCCATAATTCTGTTTAAATCATTGGCATGATGGAGGTAAACTCAGCCAAAAAGTGCAGCAGTGATGAAAGAAACACACAAATGTAGCTATTTTCTTCATAAACAACTTCAACTGTATAATGCCGTTTCAATGTGTTACAGACCACATTTGTGCGGTTTGTAGTTGAAAGCCACACAAACATGCCCAAAGCTCATGCACTAGTGATGGTCACAGCTGCTGACGGCATGGTGAATTGCTTTGGAAATAAAGTTGTTGCATGTGTTTATAGTGGCCAGTATCAATGACGGCTGATGGCATAACAGGTTTCAAAGGGTTGTCCCATTTCCTGTAAGGGGGAAGGACAAGATGAAAGAGACTGTGTTGACTGAGTTGTGTAGCACATTTGTTAGAGCAATAACCTTTAAAGTTTTTTTATGGTCATTTGTGTACACACTCTTCTAGAATTAATATTAAATACAAGCGTCTATTGCTCAAAATAGGGTTGAGCAGAGCAGTGAGGTAATATATATGAGATCTAATTACATTATGTATAACTCAGGTTCACACGTAGGAATAAGTTAAAAAAAAAAAATATATATATATATATAAAACATATGACATACACTATATGTATGTACAGTATACTTACAATATACACTGTTGCCCAAGTTGGAATAAAATACTTTACCTCTTCTCATGATATGTTTGAGACGATGTGATTTTTGATAAAGTGTAACTGAGACTCAGTGAAACAAACAGAAGTATTCCAATCTAAGGGTAACAGTCTATGCATACATAAAATATAAACATACAAATTGAGGAAAATGTCATACTGCAACAATATTGTGATTTGAGTGTAATTAGATTCATTTCAAAAGTGTATGTATATATTTTTTTAGATTTAAAAAACATATACATATATTTTTGTGTTGTTTCACTAAAAACTAAATTAAATAATACTGATATCAATAAATAAAATATAATGTAAATATATGAATAGTGAGCAGCCACTTCAATGGCTCTAAACTCCTGGTGCAGTGTTGATATCTGAGCATGTTACAGTCAGCAGTGTGAATGTGCTTTATTATGGGATGGCTGATGTCTTACTGAGGAGACTCCTGAAGTCGTCGATGAGATAGATGTGTTGTTCGTCGGGATCGGAGGCGATAACGCTCATCTCAGCCTGGAAGTCTTCATACATGGGGTCGGTGTTGTTTATGATGCCTATGACGAACATCTCAATCCCCGCTGTGTGAGCTTGTGTGGCTGTTTCTTCGAACTGCATGACATCACGAGGGTCAGCCTGGCCATCTGTTAAAACCACGGCCACCTTCCGGACGCCGGGTCGCGAGAACTCAAACAGCTGGTTGGCTCGATGGATGGCGCTGCCCGTGAAGGTGCCCTCACCCAAGTAGGGCATCCTCCTGATGGCCGCCTTGATGTGGTCCTGGCTGGGCTGCTGTTTCAGACTGACCACCACCATGTCCACGTGGCTGTAGAGCACCACGCCCACCCGAGTGGCCGCTTGGCTCACAGACACCCGGTCTATGAGCGCGTTCACAAAGTCTTTGACCAATTCAAAGTTTTCGGGGCCCACGCTCTCAGAGCTGTCAATCACAAACACAAGCTCCAGAGGACTCTCTCTGCACTTCAGACCGCAACCTACACAAACAAATAAACAAACAAACACACTAAGTACAACAGATTAAAACTTTAATTGTTAAAAAAAAAACAAAAAAAAAAACCAGATGAAGTTTTGTCTTGACTCAATTTGCAGATTTGGACCATATTGTTTCATAAGATCTTTCCATGGCTGTGTGATATGATACTGTTTCCTATTGTTTTATTTCCTTGTGGTGAAAATCACACTCTTCTTTAACACATGGATCCAGGTGGAAATTTTATGAGAACAAACAAATATGAAAAAGACTGATTATGGCAGAGAACATGGAACATTCTGAACAACATGACTCTGAGTATCGTATTAATATATATCTTATCATATGTACTGAACTTACAGAAAATGTGTGAGATTATGACACACAACGTTATCTGGAAACAACATGACCTATAGTCAGATATGAAATCTATGTCATACCACACAGTCATAGATAATACATGTATTTAGCTGTTAGTATTTGGTGAAGTTCTTTTATATTTACATAAGGGCAAATCATTACGAACACCCCACCATCAAGCATCAAATAAATTTAACTGCTTAAATTAATTACCACAGATTTCACGAATTATCCGAATGACTTCTTCTCTCTGTGTAAACAAAGCAAAAAAAAAAAGAAAAGATAAATGCATACAATGTATTGACATTGTAGATATAATGTGTGTGTGGATTGGGTGGTTTACTCACTGATAGTCCTGGTTCTCCCTTTTCACCTGGTCTGCCCTGTAACAATAAAGTCACATAAGAACTGTATATACACTAGATATCGTGGGTCTTGAAGCCAGACCAGTTGCAGACATGAAATAATGTTGTATGTCACAGCAGTTCTTATGGCATTCGGTGAGCTCTGGGGCACCGCTAGAAATTGTGGCCCCCATGAAAGGTAAACTGACTAGTGTCCCCACCACTTCCTCACTTTGCTGAAATCCTATGCAGAACATTTGAGCCGACATGAAATTTACACACTTTTTTGAATATTTTGGAGCATTTTTGTGATTCCTGTTTCACCAAAGTTGATCCTGAACAGATCAAGGAACAGATAAGAATGTTAATTTGTCATTTTGAGTTTCACATTTGTTACACTTGCTCTGAAAACTGAGAATAAACAAGTGAGTCAGAAAACAATAAAAACAATTTCATCCATTGCATAAAAATTCAGCACAATAAGTTATTTGGTTAAAATATTACAGGTAGCTAGCAAGAAAGCAATTACAAAGAAATGGGGCAAGGTAGATCCTCCTAACCAGGAACAGTTGATGAAGATTAGAAGAGGTGATTCACTGTCTGAGATTACAAGAGGCACAGTTTGAAGAAAACTGTGAAAAATGGACTTTATTCATTTATCATCATTTATCCCGAAAAGAACAGAAACCAACATACTGTATGTAATGTCAAATTTTACTTTCATTAAATGCTCTGTATTGTAAATTAAAGAATGTCTCAAATAAATTAGACTTATTTGAAAGATGTGATACCATTGGGCCGGTAGATCCTGATTCTCCATGGTCTCCCTTGTCTCCTCTCTTTCCTTTGTCTCCGGTAATGCCTTTATCACCCTATGCATGTGAATAGGACACATGGGAAGCACTTTGTAATTCAACAAATAGGTCAATGTGTGACAGATCATGATATTACTCTCTAATGCTCTTATATTAATGTACCTTTTCTCCTGGAAGGCCATCACCTGGTGCCCCCCGAGGGCCCATGGGCCCCTGAAACCCAGGCTCCCCCTGTAAATAAAGATTGATGGAATAGCAAAAATAAAGGGGTCATCAGGATATAATAATACAGTATTGATTAATATTATGCTAAAGACTAAAGGACAACTAATTATCATTGTGAGATGGATTAATAATGGTGAGATCAGTTGTGTTGAATCCTACAGAGGAGGAACCCAACACATCCTCCATAGATAGGTACAATAACAAAGTTGGACTGAGTGTAAGTCCCCATTGTGCTAACTGACATGTCAATGGCCTTGTCATTGTCTTTTATCACCTACCTTTGGTCCCTGGATGCCCTCTCCTGGAGGCCCTGCCACCCCAGGTGGACCAGACTGCCCTGGAGAACCCTGAAAATATGAACCACTACATTATTTTTAACATTTAGAGCAAACATAATTATGACAGGTATTTTGAATGTTCTATGAAAATAACAAAAATTACTGAATCGTTAATTGGACACACATGCACAAACTGACCTTAGGTCCAAAAAGGCCAATTCCAGGAGGTCCTGATGACCCTGGAACTCCTGGTAAACCTCGGTCACCCTGACACAAAAAAATACACAATATATGTTAAATGTTCTATGTGTGATATACAGTGGCATCTAAAAAAGAATTACTGTTTTGCTACATATGAAGGTCTCATTCTACAGTGACAGAAACACAATTCTTACTTTCACATGTTTAGACATGAAAATATACTCTCTATCCTACATAATGACTTTAATACCTCAATGAGAATTTACATGAGATAACCCAATCTCACTTTTCTCACACTGAATGAATGCGTTCTGGTAGTTAAAACCTATGTCCAACCTTTGATCCTGGTAGTCCTTTCCCTTCAGGTCCGATCTCTCCTTGTAATCCAGGTAATCCAGGGAGACCCTGATGACAGAGGACCACATTCATTGATACTTTATTGTAATTTCCATTGCTTCACTTATGACAATGATTCATTTGAGTTTGTCATCCTTGGTTCCTGAAGGCCCCTCTTACCTGAGGTCCAGGGATCCCTTCCCCCTTTATTCCCGGTAGGCCCATTGGTCCAGGGTTCCCTTTGTTTCCCTGAAAGGGGATTCATACACAGTTAGCTCATGCAACACAAAACAGTGAATTGCATAAACAGACTTTAAGGGAGATATAACAGAATATGTTCAACACATTCTGTATTCAATTATCAAAGGGAACTTCAGTAGTAATGATCCGATCTAATCCAGCGCTGTCAAACTCATTTTAGCTCAGCAGCCACATACAGCCAAATATAATCTTAGAAAAAATAACATAATAACTTATAATTAATCCCAGTTCTAAACTTTTCACTATATTTTAGATGACAAAAGTAAAATTACAGATGAAAATGTTTACATCAACAAACTATCTTTTAAAAATGTGAATAACATAACAACCCAAAATTACTTGTGAAAAACTAGTGCGTTGACTGTTTTCAAATGTGGTAGTTTTTGTACTGTTTTGTATTCGTGCATACTGTACCACATTTGTCCAGCAGACAGCACAAACATGTTCTTGCCATAGCAATGTGATTATAAGGCTATTGCACTCCAAAATAATTACTATAATCTCCGAAAATATCGGTCCTATCAACTTACCATTTTCACTAGTCTGTTCCTTGACCAAAACTACATCGCATACACACACACACACACACACACACACACACACTTGGCTTTTATACTATAGATATGTGCAATTTTAATAATATTACATCTCCATTAATCATTTAGACATGTTCATTACAACTTAGAAATCACAGCAGATCTACAAACATACGAAACATTTAGTAGCAGACAGAATATTGTTAAAATTGCACTTAACTCTTACTTACTCTTACTCTTAAAATATTTAATGCTGCCCATATTCAGGTTATTCATATTTTTTTGTGAAACGTAATAATTTGTGAATGTACTTATTTTCATTTAATTTTACTTTTTCACACTAAACGGGAACAATTTGGAGTTGTCATTATTTCTAGGTTATTATAATAGTATTGTATTGTATTGAGTGTTAATATCTTCAGTGTCATTTTTGCATTTGATAAAATTCAGCCCAGAAGTGGACCATTCAGGGGGATGGTTATAGCTTTGTTTGACACCCCTGCTCTAATCTACATCTACAATCTAATCTACATCCTTATATGGAACCGGTTCTGTTTAAGCAACTCCAAAAAAGCTTATTCTTAACCAACATGGATCTGGACTTCCGAGGTCCTTTTAAAAGAGCATTACTCAGAACTAGATCCCAGGTTCGTGGAGACGCGGCTTGGTTTCCTGGTTCACTGCGCTTTAGAGCAGCACTAAGCCCCACAGGAGCCGGGACTTTGAGGGTGCTAAGCGGGGCTTGGAGGTCAGAGTTGAATGCTTTGTAGTGTGGATGGGGTGTGTAAGATGCTGGGAGCGGCAAATAAATGTGTTGCTTAGGGTGCCAAAATGCACGGTTGCATCTGCAGGGAGTGGTGTGATGTGAATTAGAACATAAAGCAATGGAAAAGACAAAATAAGGAAGGTTTGTGTGCACTGTACACCACTATGTTACGTTACATACCTTTGGCCCCATGATTCCCAATCCAGGTTCTCCAACAGGTCCACCTGGTCCCACAGGTCCAGAATCTCCCTGTCACACACAGAGGTAACCAGAAATTAATCCTCTCGTTTTAAATAGAAAAGATAGTGAAGTGAAGAATAGTGTTTGTACATCTAATATTGCTATTTGTTACATGATATACATATCATTTTTTGTCTTTAGAGGTTCTTATTTTATATTCTCACATAAAATACTTTAAAAAGTTTTTGGATTTTACTTAATTTTACTCCCATTTATTGCAATTTTGTCATATTTGCTACACCAGGTTTTGATGTGTGTTTTCTGCCCATTGTGGATTATCATCCAATTGCAGCCAGTGGAAGAGCTTTTGGGCCCATTTCAATATGGCTGCTAGTGTTAAATCATCCAAAAACATTTTGCAGTAAAGTCTTTGGTAATTTTCAAACAGTTAAGTTAAAAAGATCTATGATGTTATTCCTTTTTTTAAGAAAAAATAAGTGGTTCATGTACTGAAACAATGCTTAGGTACTTGAGAATTGATTCTTTATATTACAATTAAATTGTGTTTAAAAAAAAGTGTGTGTCAAATGTGATACTGTAGGTGTATAAAGTAAACCCAGTGGATCAGATGCAATACAAAAATATATCATAAACAAATTGACATGGCAACATTTTTTGCTTGGATATTGTTAAAAGGTCTAATAAAAAATCTCACTTCTAAAATATTTTTATTTTGTGGCTAGTTTTTGATGCATCAGGTTTTACAGGGTTAAAAATGTTTATTTATGACAGGTTTGGCCATATCATCCTATATGAGAGCTGTACAGGTGTGTTCATGTCATCACCTTTGGTCCTGGTACACCACGCCCAGTAGGTCCAGGTAGGCCCCCCATTCCTGGACTGCCAGGCTCACCCTGAATAAAAGAATCAGTTAATAAAGAACATTTAACGCTATGACCAGGTGATGAGTTTTCTAAATCCTCTGTAAACACTAAAACCATAAATAATGACATGAGACAAAACAGTGACTTTCATGTGAAATCTAGGCTTCCTGGGAACACTGCTCCATTCTCATTCATGTACAAAGTGTGATTATGACAGTGTGCTAAAAGACTGCTGAACCACCCTTAAGTTACTTTAACCCCTTGAAACCAGATGTTTCTAAAACGATCAAACCATCAAATCTGAGCTGATCATAAACCTTAATGTACCTGTGACGGGGGTCTGAACCTGACCCTGCTGAATGCCTAAATTACTGGGTTTCCTACGTCCCACCCACAGTGAATGAACCTTTGACCCTCACAGGATGTTGGAGAGGTTAAAGATGTTATATCTACCTTAGCTCCTGCTGGTCCAACTGGGCCTGGGGCTCCTGAAAGTCCCCTTGGACCACGGTCCCCTCTGTCTCCCTGGGGGATAAAACTCATGATCATGCCATCATTCGTTGAAGTAATGTGACAAATGAGGGCTGTAAAATAATCTATATTTTATAATCAACAAATTGAAACACAAATGAGTAACGTTTATGAAATTAAGCCATTGCCAGTAAAACCCTTTTCATTATAACTATTTAAACATGAGTAAGAATCAAAAGATATATCTCTGATATGAAAAAAATTACATATAAATATGATGTTAGAGACGACATTGCTCCTTCAACCTAGAACATTTTACAGCAGGATCTAAAGCTGTGTACCTTGATACCATTGGAATTATTTAGAGTAAAACTGAGGGATTTGGAAAGACCATCTTTGCATTGTTCCCGTTTTTAGAATTTAACATGTCCTGCACTTTTATGGTATGGTAATGTAAAGTTTTTAGTCGTACAGGGACAGTGCACAACGATACATTGACCTAGACTGAGTCAGAGGAAAGATGCTTGGTGCAAAGTTATAACATATGTGGTTACAAATCTTGTCCCAGGACAGGTTGATAGTTAAATTTATTTATTTATTTAATTATTTTTCACTTTTTTTTTTTTTTTTTTGCTACTTACGGGTAAGGAACCAAATATGGTAACTTCAACGACCTTGATTTTCATTATGACAATGAAAAATTGTGAATTTTCACAAACGTAAGAAAGTCTAATAACTACACTAATAATCTAATAACACACTAAGGTTATGTTGAACTTTAGAGTATTTCTATGAGTGTCCTATAAAGGGTTAAACCTTTTCAGATGTCCACTCACCCAGTGCCTCTGTAATGTTTTTACATATTCCATGTGATTATTAATTTACATGTTGATTCACCTTGTTCTTCTGAGCTGCTAAAACTGAGCTAAACAATGCCATTCTGTTGTTTTCTTATTGTCTATGACAGGGGTCAGCAACCCTAGAGAGCCTAGAGAGTCCTAGAGAGCCACTATCCTGCATGTTTTAGAGGTTTCCCTCTTTCAGCACAGATCACAGTCATTATCAGGCTTCTGCAGAGCTTGGTGATAGGCTTATCGTTTGAATCAGGTGTGCTGGAAGAGGGACACATCTAAAACATGCAAGATAGTGGCTCTCTAGGACCAAGGTTGCTGACCCCTGGTTTATGACATACACATACATAATGGGACATTATAAAGACAGGATACAGACGTTACCAAGTTGTACACACAAAACGATCACCATCTAAATAAACCTTACCTTTTCTCCAGGGATTCCTTTTCCAGCTGCTCCCTCGAGCCCTCGCAGACCTGGTAACCCCATCTCACCCTTGTTCAACAAATAATTACTGTCACCACCTTTATAGATAATCACAGGCTGCAGTTTGGGACATTTACAAGTGAAGAAGCTACATGAAATCATACACGCTGGTGTTAAAGAACTGGAGAAATTAATGATGCGGTGTCTGAACCTTGACCTCCAGGCACTAACTCACCTTAGCACCAACAGCTCCATCCTCACCAGGAATGCCAGGTATCCCAGAAGCCCCTTCAGGTCCTGGTTCTCCCTGGGACATCCGACATATTTCACATGTATAATCTAAACACATCAGCTGCCTGTGTGGTCGCAGGTTGATTTGGAAGACTCACCTTCGCTCCTGGTTCACCTAAACCCCTCTCCCCCTGAGGTCCAGGCTCTCCAGGAAAACCCTGGTCACCCTGGAAAGTTGAACAACACATTACCAGTGATTTTAGATAACAAGAAGAAAAAGAAGTACTTTATTATCCCAAAACTGGGAAATTGACATTCCAGTTACAACTGATCAAGATAAACATTAAAACACAGACAAAACATGGGAAT
>JAPSES010118205.1:0-16850 GCA_029822895.1 Maxillicosta whitleyi | reverse complement strand
ATATATATACACACACACACACAGTTAAATGCCTTTTTTTAATATTCTGTTCTTCTCACTTGAAATTGTTAACAAACGTCATATGCTGCTTTAAGGATTATGAGGCTAAACGCCACTTAGCTACTTGACTGTATGGGTAATACAGGACCCTGACATATCAGCTGACTGGTGGTCATTAAAATGCTAAACTAGACTTTAGTCAAACACTAAAAACAAAGGATTATAAAAAGCAGTTGAAGCTGATGGAAACATGAAAACATTGACTATGGACACAAATTCTGTGGGTCTATCAACAGAATCTAACTGTGTTGTTAGGCTTGTAGAATTCTGTAAACAGTACAAGTTCTAATTTCTTGTAGTGTTTGTTTATTAAAATGACTTCAGGGTTTGTTTATAATGTGGATATGTTTCATATAAATAACCCTTTAAAAGTATTATGGGCAGAAAGGAAAACTATTAAAAGTGGGAATAAATTTTATCCTTAGGAGACGCAATATTCTTCCAAGTCATGTGATGAGGTGAGGCTGTTAAAACCCAGCAGGGAGGGAGACACAGCAGACTGCAGGGTGGAGAAAAAGAGAAGAGGGTGTAGATGCTGTCAGAATGTAATAGTCTTCCTGTTACATAAACACAACATAAACTCCAGTGTGTTTAACATAGCAAGATGATTCAGAATTTACATTTTAGTTTACTTTTCATTGTCGCTCTGCAGCTGTATGGAGGTCAGAGGTCAAAAGCAGACATGAGGGTTTCAGCGTCTGGCTCCAAAACACTTCAGCAGGATCAATATCCACTAATGACAGCCCTCTTAAATGTTATCATCCTGGTGTGTGATGATGATCAGCTGCAGGGAGGAAGCTCCATTACATCATGGTTACATCACTTCAGGCTTTGGCTCCAATTTCACTGAACTTCTTCTGAAACCATTAAAGACAGTCCACATCTGAATCAGGAACCTCGCCAAACATCTAAAGTCACATGTGTCTGACGTTTCATACACCGCTGTGGGTTGTCTGAATCATTAATGAGCAGAATGTTCCCATCAGTCCCACGGGTTAAAAGGAACAGCTGCTGCTTTCCTCTCACTGTTGAAATACAAGACAGCCTGCATCGATGCATATGTTTACTCCAAAACTCTTTAGACAAACCTTCTGGTGTTAGCCTCCAGCAATAGTAAAAGCCTGATCTGAATGAGGAACGACACAAAAATGCATAAAGTTTCCTCTTAGAAGCTTTCTGAATTAGTCATCTGAAATGGGATTCCTACAAGACTTCATGACACACAGTTTTCACTCATTTCAATGCTCCTGTCGCATGTTAATCATATCACATTAGTCCATATCCCTTTATCATCTGTGTTAAATCACTTAGTTTACCATATTGGCTCAAAACCGATGTATTGTAACTACTGAACCATCTTGCTGTGATGATGTTTATGCATGAAATATCAGTTTTCTACAGACTTGGTTCAGATTTCCCCAACATAGAGTCATAATAACTTTTGTCAGTGTTTTAGTTTTTACATAAGCCTCAGTCACAAATGTTGTTACGAACAGCTACGAACACTGTGTGAATGATTTATGGACCATTTCGTACAACCTTCTCAAGGGAACCATATAAGAATGGAGTGTTCGTGAACTGGTCCTAAGTTCATACCCAGGTGAGTGATCTTGTCCAAGATTTTCTATGAACGCAGTACGAACCCCCTTTCACACGGCGCACTAATGAATGCCTTACCAACTTAAGAACAATGCATCACGTTCGTGGATCATGAGGCCTTTTCAGAACCCACATGTTCCTGCAGTGGCTGCAAGTAGATCTCAAAAACACATTATGGTGTTTTTAGGGGTCCCTCAGAGCATTCGTACAAATGGATGAACAGAGATTGGCGGGACTTTCTGAAGGTGGATGTGAGGTGTTTATAGGTAGTCGTGCATCATTCATGACGTTGTTTGAAGGGGTTGAATACAAATTTTCAAGACAGAGTGAACGGCTGGGCTCAAAAGCACAGTGCAGAAGCCAAAATGTTTAATTAAAAGACAAATAAGCCTGAAACAACACCAAACCTGCAGGATGAGGATCAGAGTGATAGATGTGTGTGTAGACAGTTAGTGTGTTTAATGTTCATTTTCCTTTGTTATTATTGTGTATTTTTGTTTTATTCTTATACCTTCTGTCATGGTGTATGATGTAATGCTTTGCTCTGTGTGATCTTTGACCTGTTTTGCCTGTGATCTTTGCCCTGTGACCTAATTAGCTGATCGTGGCCACCTGATGGGACCAGCTGGTCTTAATCAGGTGGCCACTATAAAGTCTGTAGGTTTCCTCAATGTCTCTGCCAGATTGTAACCCTGTGTTCCTTCCAGCACTCCTGTATCTTGTTCTGGTTTTTGTGATCCCGACCTGCTTGTGACCCGGACCCTCGTAGACCGCAGCCAGCCCCGACCCTTGCCCGTCTGACCTCGCCCTGGATTCTGCCCCTGGTTTTCGACCCTCGCCTGTGACCTCGTCTGCCTGCTCGCCTCCGCCCTCGACTCTCGCCTGGATTTGGACTTCGCCTCGTCTTGCCCCACACCGGTACCGGAACCACGGTCACGGACCTTTGGTCCCCCACAGACCATTTAGTGTGTCGGACTTTGAACTGTGTATATTCTCTGTTTCTCCGGACAGACAATA
Organism: Maxillicosta whitleyi; assembly: GCA_029822895.1. NCBI lineage: Eukaryota > Metazoa > Chordata > Actinopteri > Perciformes > Neosebastidae > Maxillicosta > Maxillicosta whitleyi. The sequence continues at coordinate 14,174 of JAPSES010118205.1, read as the reverse complement.
AACTGTGTGACTCTGATATATCTGGTGTGGTCTGCATTTGGGTTCTGAGTTCGAGTTCTTGTCACCTTCTACTTCAAATGTGTTCATCTAATGTCTCATTATGAATCCTAATTTCTAACAGTACAGGTCTGTTTATCCGTAATAATTGTGATTTCAGCACCACGGATAGCACACGACCCCAAACACATCAAACTCGCATCATAAAAATATGTTAACTTAGTTTAATATATGAAAAGAGCATCAATCATCACCAAATTATGTGTTGATATCTCTAATGGTAAGATAGGCTCCAGCACCTCCATGATCAGACTGAGCGGTTTAGAAAATGAATGAATGAATGAAATAATGAACGAATGAATGAATGAAATAATGATGGAAAAATGATTTTATCAGAAACACACAAAACTGAGTAAAATCTATTATTAACTGAACATAAACCCACTGCCTCCATCCAAAGTAAATAATACAATTCTGTGGGTTTTACTGGTGAATCAGTGTGGTAGAAAATGATGGTGTTTCCATGTTAGCTATGGAGCCTCTGAATGTCCAAATGGGTCATATCTGATGACCATGAAGAGATAGCAAATATTTTACACCAATTATTTTTCATGTATTGATAGGAATAGTGAATCACCAGGTATTAAACAGTTTACATGACTAGATAGTTTTGGTTGCCAGTGGACACTTGGGTCTTCATGGGTTAAAGTGTGTTCTGCAAACTGACACTGAATCATTGTGGAAGGGAGTCATTGTGGTGAGTTCAATGACACATCCACAATTGTCACTGGCCACAGGGTCAGTAGGTTCAAGTTGAAACTTTGGTGGCAGCTTCACTGCAGGTGTTGGGGTTTAGCAAAGTAAACAGAAAGTCCTGAAAGACAAATTTATCGAAATGCTGCTGAGTGTTTAGTGGTATAAAGGACTTGCAGGTTTAACCATGCAATTACTTTAACCAAATCAAGTAGTTTTCATATGTAAACCAAAGAAAACAAACATTTTTGGAAACAGTGAGTCCACTGGATTATTTTACCATGACTTGTCAAAGCTGCTCAGGAATGGTCTAACTTAGAAAACATGTGCAGTGAGAAAATTAGGGCAAAAATCAGTTCTGTTGTGGTCCAATGGATCAATCCTATTGTTCTAGTGTTGTTATTGTTGAGCCATGAGCTGGTCAGTTGGACTCGGTCCAACTGACAGAAAAAAAGACAAACGCTTTCCAAAGGATATGGAGACCCACGCCTCGGCAAACACCCCCGTCACCAAGCAGCAGAGACGGGAAGAGGAAGCACTGAGAATGCAGCTCTGACGTCATAACAACAAAGCCTCAAGTTAATACCAAGGGCCCTGAGCAGCCATCAGAGTGGAACGCCTGAGATTTACAGCAACTGTCAATGGTAAGAAAACCTGCCTTTGAAATTCCAATGCTCTATAGGTTGTTTTCCATTTTGGATCAGGATAATGGTTATGACAGCATACCCTTGTGATGTTAACGTATAAACCCAAGTAGGAGCCAGTGAAGGACTCTATTGTCCAGTTAACGTGATATTTAACCCATCATCATGTGGTTCACTACAATGGACTCATCCATGGAGCAATAAGGTTTAGAGAGAAAGGAGCTGTACAGTTAAAGCTGGATTTATGGTCTTGTGTAGATCTGTGTCTAGTGGGTACACCGTATCTGACGATAGCATTTTGTACTCTCAGATTTTAGTGTACTGTAGCAGCATCACTTTGAGAAAGTGTTGTAGTTTCCCCTCCAAATAGGAAGGTGGGAGTAGTACTGGTATTGACTGGTTTTAAAGATGAAACTCCACTGGGCAGAGATGTTTCCATAGTTTTGATATCTTGCGGCAAGCATTTCCTGTTTTAGAACAACAACAGTGGCCAACATGGAGCATGAGTTTGTAGAGGTCAGCGAAGATAACACTGTTCTTTTAAAAGTATTATTATTATTGACAATAATAATAATATATTTTTATTATTATAAACTATTACAGCATAAACAACAGAGAAGGAGGCAACATAGGAAATGGGTCTTGTGACTGCTCAACATAAATATGTTAACCGACAGGGTATTACTATATACTTATCAAATAAAGGCACAGTTTTGTTAAATAATGTGGATTTGTTAATAACCACATGCATAACCACACAGGTTTTTCAGTAGCAAAAAGTGACAAACAAGAACAAAAGTGAAATAATTCATGAACAAAACAAACGAACTATATACAGCAGAATCCCACATTTGGTACTTTATAGTCCTGGCATCACATGATCATAAACTGGCCAAGCAGGAGGCGGTGCCTCTGCATTGCCATGCCGCATAGATACAGTCTGGAAGAGGTGCTCAAAATCCTTTTCAAATGGTCTCAGTCTGTTAATTCATTCTCGCATTGGAGCAAACGCTACAATGGACAACGCATTTACTTGTTCAACGTCTTTTTTGTACTACGGTCAATCTTTTTTCTGAAACTCAGTCGATGATGAAATTGCCACTGTCATGTTTTGTCAATTAAATCACTGCACAGTATTTTCTTCCAGTGACTTGTGCTTCTCCATTGTTGCTGCTATAATGGTTCACACTTCAGGTCAAGTGAACATCTAATTTCAGCTGAGAACCCATTGGAAATTGTCAAACATTTAAGATGTTTCTGATTAATTAAGATAACCATGTGACCTAACAGTGTTGAAGTACAATGAATGTTTTCATAGACAACTTGGTCCACGGTTTTCGGAAGCTTTGGAACAATATCGTCTTTGTTCTCTTTCATGCTGATCTTTTTGATTTTTAAGACTCAGTGACTCTTACTTAAGTCAAACTCCATGTGTTACATAATAAGTTCTGGAATAGGTGTGTTCCAACCTCATGACCAGCTTCTGTTTGTCAAAGCCAAGAATTTCCATCACCATGATGTAACTCGTAAACTAGAGCGGAAACCATCAGTCCGAGCTGTCTGGGACCGGGATAAGCTGGATGAACTGTGACCATTGACCTTTCTATTGTTCATGTCGCTGTGAGTAGGGACACAGGTTCTTCATCCTTCTTTGTTTAGGGACGAATTGTCTCCTGTTTAGTGTGGCTTCTACTTTTAGCTCTTTAATGTCTCTTAGCTTTTAACAGTGAATGTTTCCACAAACACTTTCTCACTCCAAAGTGGTCACACACTGACACATGGTCATGACCTGTAGGGTCAGTTTTTGGCATGCACGGAACCTGATCAAAGACAGTGTAACTTCAACAACAAACTTCCTTTGACAGATTTATTGACCAGTTAAATACCTGAACATTCTCAGCTACTGACGTTCACTTTCACATTCATATTCATATTATCAATGGTGGTTTTACCAACTGGTACCCCTTTTTGGTTCCAAAAGCGGTCACATTAGTGAGGTTAAATTGTTTTCATTCATTCATCATCTGAACCTGCTTTATCCTCACTAGGTTCGTGGGGGTCACTGGAGCCTATCCCAGCCACTTACAGGTGAAGCTGCATTGTTTTGGTCAGAATGTAGCCAACATGGCACTGAGGCAGAAACAGTCTAGAAAAGATGACACCAGGTCCACTTGGAACACTGTCAAAACTTACATTTCTTCAAAAGGATGGAATCCCTCCAATAAGCTCAAACATTTGTCCATGCAGCATGTTCATTTGATATGCTGCTTAGCGGTACTTGTGAATCTAGTAGCATACCTGTTTGTACTCTTTTATTCCGTCACCCAATGAGAATCGATAAGCAAAATAAATAATGGAATCAGAATCGTTAAATTCTTATTGATTTCACATCCCTACATGTCGTCATTCATTTTATTAGTGTATGATAATTTTAAAAATTGCTTTACATGAAGCATTTATAATATTATTTTGCTTCAATTCAGGTCCTTGAACCCCCACTGGGGCTCCACCATTCTCAATTGTCACCCTCTTCCATTTTTTTTGGATCGTCACTGTATTAGTGCTTTCACACTAAAGGTGGACATTGTTTAGCACTAACATCAAAACAATCACATGTTAACTTCAGCTGGTTAAAACTACCTCTTGTCCAACTTCCACCCTTTGGTCCAAATATGGTGATAACATGGCCAACCATGATGGCAATGGACAAATGCCAAACTCATTGCTTCAAACTAGCAATCCACAAACCAACGGTTGACGTCATGGTGGCTATGTCCACTTGGTTTTTTTTTTTATAGTCTATGGTAAAAGAAATCTGCAACAAAAACAAAAATGTCGGTTATATGAAGTCTTACATAAAACTAGCATAAAGTGTGCCCACAACCCTGGAAAAAGGCACATAGAGAAGCAGACAGAGAGATATCACTGAGATTATTGAAATGCTTCTATACTCATGAAACAGTAAAACATCGACTCTAGGAGTGTCCAGGCTGTTTGTCACACACAATAAACCAGATTCTCCTTCACTTTTCTTTCTCATCATAGAGACGAGGGCCATGCACCAGAGCTCACACTGATATATACAGTAGTTAAACACATACGGCAACTATATGCATATCTATGTGTTTCTTGTCCTGTCAACAACAGCTTCTGCACATCTGTGGAAAATATGTTTAGTAAGGAAGGCTTTTGATGTCCCCATGCTGTAGTCATTACTGAGACATGTTAATGTTTTATCCAGCCCTCTGTTCCTCCCTCCCTGTTCTTCCCTGTTACTCTCTTTTCTCATATCACAGCTGTTCAATCTGCCCTCAGTTCTTTTATGTAGTACAACATACCTGAACTTTCATTTCAGCATTTTGAGTAAATATACTTAAGAAAAAGTCTTAATGTACAGTTGTGTCTTCAGGATTGTGCTCTAGTAATTCCATTCATAGCCGTTCAATTGTACATCTCATGCTAATCCTCTTAGCCACATTACTGCTGCCATTCATTGATTTAGTTGTGAATTACTTCATTCTGCCCATCAGTCTGAACAGTGCACTAAATCTAAGACAGAAATACAGCTTCACATTGGAGTGCAGACCATAAGGTCAGACGCAAAGCTCTATATTTACTGGTATTGATTAAACTGTGAGTGCAAATGGAAGGATGCTTCTACTTCATTGCAGTGTAGCTCTTATTTTCATTTGCTTGTTCATGTTCTGATGTCTAAAGTGATGCATCTGTTAAAATAATACTTTAGTAATACCAATAATTATTAAACCAAATTGTCTGAATCACTATAATAAAGTTGCCCCAAATGTGTTGGTAATAATACCTCACTGGATGGAAAACTGAATATACAGGAATCGGGAAATGAATCAGTCTTGGTTCACTGACCAAACCATTGACATGTTCAACAATGATGATGATGATAAACTTTACTTTGAACTTAAATAGGAATAAAATATTCACCAGAACAAAAGGCAAAGAGAAATTACACATTTAAATGGAACACTCTAGAATATTGAAGGCAATAAGTCAGTGTTTTTCAACCTTGGGGTTAAGACCCAATAATACAATACAATTATAATAGCGGTTTACCTATGTTAGCACCTAATGCATCTAATGATAGGATGCAAAATAGATCAATTTCTGATCAAAAACAGACATACATGCCAACTTCCATTCATCCCAATATTAAGGTAAATAATAAATTATCTTAAAGAGAAATATATTAGCTCTGTTGTTTCTCCTTTTTGCGTGTAGAAATGCTAATTTTTGGGGCTGATTTGATATATTGTCATAAAAGTGACTCCCTCCTTGACTTTGCTCTGCTAAAATAGCAAAGATAACTGATCTGCAGTATAAAAAGATTTTTAGTTTAATGAAGGTGCAAATGGGGTTTTCAAGCTCTTTGACCAGTTAATGGTTTTACCCATTACAACACCTCAAACTATTTAAACACAAATATCAATGGATAAAAAAAAATACTCAGTGGAAATAAAATATATAAATGGGCCAAAAAATGAGGAAAGTCTGAAAAAAATTATTAATTTGCATGGGTTGAATATAAAGTAGTGCATGCGCTGAAGTATAAAACCCTGTAAGCGTTACATATAAAGCTCAACCACTCTTTATTTATGCCTTTGCCTTATCAGTGAAACTCTATACAGTAGTGAATGCTCAGGTCACTTGCAAGGATCTATTATATTCTCATGTCTTTTCTACTGGCCTCATACAAAAAGAGTATATCAGCTGCATATTTATTTCTGTGCACATTTGTCATTTTGCCATCGACTCACAGTCTATGCGTGTGAGGTCTCTGCTTTGCCAATTAGACCTAGATTCATCTTTACACCTTTCAAAACACACATCGCTCATACATCCAGAAACATCCCACCTCCAGTTTGTCTGCTCTCACACATGATGATGAGGAGACTGGGTGTTTGTTGCACTCTGTGTGTTGGTGTGAAACAGTAAGAGGCATCAGCAGACTGGATAAAGCTCTGAGCTAATGCTTCATTAACTGCTGGATATTAGCTCTGTGTTAGTACAGCAGGAGTTTGGGCCAGGCAGGGGGAACTCACACCGATGACCTATTTCTAGAACTCTACTACCCCTACTGTAAGTCCTTAGTTTACAGGGTTTCGATCCTTTGAACACTTTAAATGAATTACATAGTACTTGTAAAATATAAGTAAAAATGAACAATACATCACGAAGATTAATTGTTGTTAAAAATGTATTGTAAAAAATGTGTGTGTGTCCATGTGCTTAAGTCTATATTTAGTCCCGGGACCTGTCCACTTAGTGATTTTAGCTAACTCTGTTTCAAAAGCCACTTTTACATAGAGATTCCAAAAAAATGGCATGATTGTGATTCTTCACTTTTTTCCACCATTGACTGGTTTCCACATCCAAGCCAAGGAGTAACAGAGACAGGCTGGACTTTTACACAGCAGACCTGCATTCAGGAATCAAAGGGGCACAGTGTATAGTGTGATGTATAATTTCCATGTCAGAAATGCCCTGAGCATAGTGGTGTTGCTAACCTCTCCAGAGTCTTTCCACAAAGGTTAGCATGGATAGAGTCCTCCACCTGAAGTAACAACAGATCTCAATGTTTTCCCAGTTCAACATCTTTCTGGTCACATAATATGTTTGTTTACAGTACAGCCCGCACTCAAGCAAGGAGTAGATACAGATGTCTCATGTCCGCTCAAACCATTTGGATTTCAAATGTGCTAAAAGTTAAAGTGAAAGATGTTTTGTTTTGTTTTTTTGTTTGTTTTTTGTTGGTCAGTGATGTTCAAACTATTAGAATCAGCAGCGTTTGGTTGTTTCAAAGTTAAAGTGAACTCATGAAATGCCCCCTGAAGCTCTTTAGTGATTTGTACCAAAATCAGCTGTAATTATTGTTTGCTTGTTGCACCATATGGAAGTTAACAGGAGTGGTCATAACAATGAATTAATGAGGGTCGTTTTAGGCTGGCAGCTTGGCACAGGTAGAAGGCAGGGTGTAGGACAGGCAGAGGTCAGAACATCATGGATGAACAAACCAGGATGGAGCTGGTGGAGCTGGATGGAGTCCAAAACCATGACGCAAACTGGCTAAAGTGGACAGCACAAAAATAACATGACTGTAGTTGATATTTAGATGGACTGATGAGGGGACTGAAGTATTCATGAAAGGAATCTGGGAATGCATGACCACAAAAGAAAAGTACTGAGCAGAGGAACAGCAGGTGAACAGGACAGGAGAGTCAAAGGGTTCATCCTGGCGCTAATATTTGATCACTCCTCACTCCTTATCATTGTATAATTGTGGGGAATTTGATCTTGAAGGGTGTCCCACTGTTCTTATTTAACCATCATTTGCAGATGTTATGTTATTATGCATGTACACTTTTTTTTTTTTTTTTTTTTGCTGCTTTGTTAAATTTGTGGGATCAATAAAGTTTAATTTAATGTAGTGTAATGTAATATAATTTCATCTAATCTAATTGACAAATGTGATCCTTTAGTAGAAATCTGACAGTGACTGGATGCTATGAGTGAAAGATAATGTAGATGTGGACAAATATTATAACCTGATTTAGATTAGATTAGATTAGATTGCTCTTCATTGAAACACTGTGCAGAACTTTTTGGGACATTAAGATTCTAGTAGCAACACAGCACCAAGAGGAATTAGAAGATGAAACAGCAAAAGAAAAAATAATAACTATATTTAACAGTGCTAACAACTAAAAACAGGTAGTTTCACATTAGTAGTATTAAATGATTATAATAAATAAATCATCTTACCTGTGTCCTGTTATATCATCTTACATTAAATAATATTAGCGTGTTTCCACTAAGTGGTAGAGTTCAGTCTGGTGCGGTGCAATATACTCTTCTGTGTGTTTTCATTGTAAAATGGGCCCAAACATTCAACCCATGCTATTTCTTGGTACCCTTCAGTTGGAGGTGCATAGGGAAAAGGTACCGTACAGATAGGACAGGGCTAGACGGGCATCACCAAATACAGTCCATTGATTGGGTGACAGAAAAATATCACTTCTTTCTGCTGGATGTCTTTGATTGTTGTGGTCGTCATCACACTAGTATGACTTCACACTAGGATTTTGGCCCCATAGCCCACCTACTATGTGAGGGCACGGCTGACAGTGGAAACACTCACCTGACCTGGCCATACTATTCCAAACCGTACTATACCAACCAGAACTGAACCACTCAGCAGAAACATCCTATGTTTTTTCCCTACTGAGATATAGGGATGTGTCTTGGCAAGAATCTGACAATACAATACAAATCACAATACTATGATCACTATACGATAGATCACGATACCATTAAAAAGGCAATTTTTTGTTTGTAGAGTTTTAGATCCTGCTCAAATGTTCATATTCCATTAGTTCATAACTAATATCATAACATTATTTTTGTGCAGTCCCAACAAATGAACTAACATCTGCCTCTCAGACAGTAAAAAGTGCTTCAAATAACCATTAACTAATAAACTGTGTTAAATAATAATAAATAAAATACAAAGAAGAAAAACAAAAATGAACCGCCGGCATATCTGCATTTAAATAAATACCTAAAAATATCGATATACTGCTTTTAATATTGATACAGTATCGTAAAATTAAATATTGCAGAACTGATATTTTCTTACACCCCTACTGAGATAGTTACTGGATAAATCTAAGTGTTATCAGTCAATCAACAAAGTAAGAAATATTTTCATCAAATGACTTCATTCCTCCAAAAAAAAAAAACAAAAAAAAAAAAAACATGTTTTGCAAGATTCTTTTTCCCGGGAACATGTTCTTTCATATTTTTGTTTCACTTTCATTTCTTGTCCAATATCCTTTCCTTTTCCTGGAAACGCTGTAAAATTCTTGGAACTGTCCATTATCTATATTATCGGGTAGTGCTTCTTCTCCCCCATACACACACACACCCTGGTAAACCATATCACAACATGACTCACATCCAGGTCTGTCATTGGAGGCTGGTGACATCACAGCGGCACCAAAATGTGTAATTTACCGTAACGCCTGTGCTCCTCATGTATAATTCATGAACCTATCACTGCTTTATAGACGCCTGGTTTAAAATGGCTCCTCCTGTCAGGATGATTAGTGCTGAGGCCGGCAGATAAGAGCGCCGCCGCAGACAATCGTATTCTTGTTCAATTTAAAGCTCCCTTGAACTGGACCTCCTCCCCCCTCGTCCTCCTCCTTGTCCTGCAGACTTTTGACTAAACTGCTGCTTTATCAAAGAACGATGTGTTACAGAGACCTCAAGTTTGACCTTCAGAGTTTCCAGTCGAAAAGGTCAGGCTGAAGAGAAGGACGGTAGTTCTGTCGCTCCGGGCAACCGAAAAAACACAAAGGAGGACAATATCTCTTTGAGTCTGCGGGGAAATTCCTCAGTGGGTCCTAATAGTATAAATATGGATCATTTTACTCCGTTCTATAGCTGAAATTTGCAACGTTACCACAAGGTGTCATGTAACTGCCTCACAGACGTGGAAGGCTTCACTGGATCATTGACTGATGATGACTTCATTTAATTTCCTCAGAATTACATTCCCTTTATGCTTTGACAGATTGCACCAAGCTCATCTGCATGATTTTGCATGGTTGGTTTATTTCCAGACCTGTTTTCATTCTTTGTTAACGCTGTCACTGCTGGATATAAGAATTGATTTAACCTTCAAATAGCAAGTGAATTTTCTTTACATTTAACCTGCTTTAAATTACTTAATGCCATTTCTTTTTATATTATCCTCTGTAATTTGCATTTTTTTTTCAATGCAAATGGGGTATTTCCCTTTATTTAACTTACTGACAATGTAGATGTTTATGAAAGCTCAAAGAAGACACAAAGGTTATTATATCATAACAAAGATAACAGCATTGACTGAACATTAGTATTACACTACTATCACTGCTGTTTGTCAAACCATGCTTGAATCAAAGTTACAGAAGATGACAGTGTTTCCATGTTCACTGCAGAGCCTCTGAACGTCCAAATGGGTCATATCTGATGCTGCTGTAGTTCAAAGGTTCACAGAGTGCCAACAGTACCAGGAGGTTAAACTTGTTGTGATGGAATATTTGCACATGGACATCTACAAAAAAAGAACAACCATCTACAAAAAAAAAAAAAAAAAACACTTAGACCTGCCTTAATGTAAGGCAGAAATCTTTGTCAGTGTGTCATTTTCAGCGTCACTGGTTTGAGTTGTTGTTGTCCTACTTGTTTTGGAGGACTTTGAAAAGGGAGGTATACAGATTTGGAAACGGGGGGAAAACACTGAACAGAATGGTTAATCAATGTCAGAATTATTTCTGCAGAGTAAATAGAATAGAATAGAATAGAAAGTATTTTATTGATCCCAAGCTGGGAAATTGTCACGTAGCAGCAGCAGTAGGGTACAATAGAAATAGAAATAAAAATACAATATATACAATAAGCGAGATCTTAAAATAAAATAGAATAGAATAAAACAGTAAAGTGCACATGCAATCTCAGACTGGGTTGGTTTTATGTGAGTTTGTTATACAGTGAGCTTGCATATGGCAGAAAAGACTTCCTGAATCTATCCTGTAAGCCGGACTTTCCGTAAGGATCAGTGATAATTCAGGGAAATAGATGATGAAGTTAAAGCTGCAGGAGCTGAAATACACACCTTTAAATATGATATAAAGAAACATGACCTGATGAAGTTTCATACTGTTACTGTAGATCATTCATTCATCAGTGTCACACTAACATCATTGTGACGCTTCTAACAAAGGCTGCAGGAAGTAGGTGAAACTAGTCAAGCAGGCCAACAAACACTACCCCTGTCTGATAAATGAATGATCTACAATGACCTGAAGCGTTCTCATGCAAACACACTTTTCAAAATACACAAGTTTTTAACTATTGGAATTATGAGCTAGAGTTAATTTTGTATTGCATGTAATGTAAATGTTCTGTATTGTGTGTGCACCTGTGCACAGCGGGACAGCAGATACAAAGTAACTTGTAGCTAACTCTGGTGCAAAGCATCTCCTCTCCTTGAGATTAATGTGTTTGTACATTTTCCCTGACGGATAAAAATAAACAAAACTAAACCAAACTAAGTTTTCAGAAAGAAAAACAGTCACAAATGTGATGAAAAATCAATAATCACAGTTCGTAGTTGTGTTACCTGTCTGAAATCACCTGTGATAAGTTGAGATCTGCAACATGGAGTACATCTACAGACCGAACGGATGTCACAGGAGCTGGTTTGTGTCACGTCTGTGGTTTTTTCTCCTGCTCTCTCTCTCTCTCTATCTCACCTGTCACTTGATGAGAGACAGGTGTTTCTCATTAAGTGACAGAATACTTAACGACTCCAACCTCTGGATCTGCTCCCTTTTGACCATTCCCTCTTCAAACACTTCCATGTTAATTAAGAGACTTTGCCTCTGTGCATTTGCTGTTTTTTTTTTTTTTTTTGGAATTATTTTTCACTGAACAATAAAAACTGTTTAATCATATTCTGGTCTGCTACTGGGTTTGCTGTCCGATTCGTTTCAGTTTGAGTTCTTGTTTCCTCTAAAATAACGTTAAATACACTATAATAAAAGATAATGATGTAAATTTTCTCTTTACATTATTTTATATTAACACTGTTCTCTTTACATCTTTTGCCTGTGGATCACTTCAAAACGTCAGAACACAAATTATACAACATTATTATTTTATCGTAGTATTTGTCAGTATAAATGTTATGTCTGACCAGACAATAGTTTCATAATTTCATTAAATAAACAGCACTTGGGAGTGTCATACATGTGTACAGGCAAGTATTTTCATCTTCTGACAATAAAGAAGAGTTTAAGACCAAAAGTAATCACTTGATTTCTGCAGTTTTGTCGCCCAGCCTGACATTTTTTTGGGGAAAAATTTACCTTTTTATTGTTATTCAGTGTGAACAATTTATATTATACGGCCTGCACCCTGGTTTCTATGACTCAGTTAATGAGGTTTATGCTCCCTCCTGACTGGGTGCCTCTTTCCTGTTGCTCTACAGGGATTTGCAACAGAAGTAAACAACGCCATCAGAATCATATTACATATTCTATAGCATCTAAAGCATGTCCTAAAGCGTAATGCAGGCAGCATTCTGTTGCAAATAAACAGAAATACCAAGATAGGTTTGTGATATTCAAATACAAATCGACGTGATTAATCTATATAGCCTCCACCTCACAGATAGAATGTGTAATGCCTTTAATGTCATCAACAAAATAAACAGGTACAAATAGGTTGATGTGTTAAAACTATAGAAGGTGCTGTTTGTGTTACAATGGATAAAATGAATAATCTGAATTTCCCTGCAGAGATAATAAAGTCAGGCAGGATTATAGTACATTATTTCAGTGTAGCATCTGATTTAGCGTGTGCTGTATATGTTCTAAAGGAGCGGTTCCAAACGTGGCCAAATGCGGCCAACCAAAGGGTTCAGTCTGAAATGCAAAAATTACACAGAAGATAATAATCATTTTAGTTCAGGTTCCACATACAGACCAGTAAAATAATAACATAGTGACCTGTAACTAATAGCTCCAAATCTGATCATCTTCATGCTGCTTACTGAGAGTATAAAGATTCTTTGCTTCTTTTTAGTCAGACAGTTGATTGAAAATTTGAAACTAAATGTAAAATGTAAAAAAAAAAAAAAATCTACTTTTTTATGTATGATTAAAAAAAAGTAACAAGGACTGATTTTCTCTTTGTTTTCAAAAGTAAACTATTCCATTAATATCATGCCCCAGCTTCTCATTTACTCATGTGCATTCCTATAAAATCTACAAAAGCTGAAAATATTTAATAACAGGCAGAATTGTCATTATGTAAATTAACTTTTTCACATACAACTTTCTTTTTTATTATACCTGTTATTTTACTGGTCTGATCAAACTGGGCTGTATGTGAGTCCTGAACTAAAATGATTTCGACACCCTTAATTGTTAATGTCTTGAGGGTCATTTTTTCACTTTGTAAATTCATCCCAGACACAGAGAAGCTGCGTTCAGCTTCTATGCTCCACAGATCAGATCAGATCAGCTGAAACACTCAGTTTATTTTTATTTATTATTCTCATCTGCATTTGAATACAGTTTTCATTCAGAAGTTTATTTCTTTTCAGCTTAAAGTTTTAACAATTTTATCTGTTTCATCTATTTATCTTTTTTTAATCCTTTTTATTACGTTGCTTCCCTGCTAAAATACTCTTAATGTTTTATGTTAAGCACTTTGAATTGTCTTGTATATGAAATGTGCTATAGAAATAAACCTGCCTTGCCTTTCTTTACCATGGACTGGATTGGAACTGTTTGTCCCGTAGCCCAGATGTTTAACACCCCTGCCATAACGCAACTCAATAGGTTCTTTCCATAGACACTTCCTGCCTTTTAATTGCACACATCTTGTAAAGTTTTTACATTTAGCTTTTATGTGCAGCCTCTTACATAATATATGGTTGATGAAACTGCGAAATACAGTAAAACAAATTAATAGTATAGTAAGTTTTTAGTAGAGCTCACTAGTGGTGGAACGTAACGAAGTATTTTTACTTTATTACTGTACTTAAGTAGGTTTTTTTTTGTATTTGTACTTTACTTAAGTAAAAATAACAATGCATACTTTTAGTTTTACTTTACTCACTACATTTTGTGGCAGTTATCTGTACTTTCTACTCCTTATATTTTGGAAATTGATGCCGTTACTTGTTACATTATA
>JAPSES010118170.1:0-16855 GCA_029822895.1 Maxillicosta whitleyi | reverse complement strand
CAGAATCCAGGATTTCTTCCGGATCACCCCCAAAAGTTAATGGGTTCTTCCCGGCCCCACACTCTACCCCTCCACCATGGATGGAAATCGGGTTAGTAGTTGTTGTGTAATCCTGCTAACAATGAAACAAACACGGGTGAAAAAATAACCTCCTTGGCGGCGGTAATTATCTAATATTTCTAAATCTAAGCTTGTTTTTTTTTTTTTTTTTATCTTGGTAAGTAAGGTTCTTTCGTCTGTTCTCTTCAGGGATCACCACAGCGAATCACATTTGCATGTTGATTTGTCACAGGTTTTACGTCGGATGCCCTTCCTGACACAACCCTCTGTATTTATCTTGGGACCGAAACAATGGGGTTCTGCTCCCTTGTGGCTATATAGCATAAAGGCCTTACCCGAGAGCCCACCTGAGGATCGAACGGGCCATATTCCGCATAAGTCAGTTGGCTACGCAGTCACTATAGACTAGCTTGGAAATTTGAAATCACTAATTCTAAAAACATCAGCATCAGCATGGACATTATATTAGACGTCTTGTCAGTGTGGAGTCTCGCTGCCTAAAATCCACCTTAAATTGGAGCATAGGTGTTTTGTAAAACCTTTCATGGTCAGAATCAAGATGTCCCATTAGTACAAGATAAGGGGGGTAAGGAGGGTCCGCTTTCTCAAAGGTACGCAGGGAAATGGCCAGTTATTCAGAAATTGAAGTCAAGTAACTGAATTAGGCAGCATTAGAAATGTGAATGCTATATTTGCTTCTTTTTTCCCCTACTTCTTATAGTGATATTAGACTATTATGTTTTTCAGATTCACTGATGATGTTACTGTTCTGTTTTTGCCTGTTGTTTGTTTCTGTTTTGTTTGTTTGTGTATAACCTTGTCCTGTTCTCCCATCAGGTAATATCTGTACACTAATAAAATACCGTACTTTCTGGACTATAAGCCACTTTTTTCTCACTTTGAACCCTGCGACTTATGCAAGGATGCAGCTTGAGTATAGACTTTGCAGGCTAACGGCCTCCAGGGGGCGCTCTTAGCAGGAAGTGCAAAATCGAGACTGAGAGCTGGAAGAAGTGATGTAACCGAGGAAGACGCTAGTTTTAAGCTGAACTAATTCACACACCTTCATCATGGAAAACACACGTGTGCAAATGCATATTGTATATGCACTGAAGAAGAGGAGTTCAATGGTTTCAATAACAGGAGGAAGATGGAGATAGAGATCAATGAGTTTTCTGTTTTATTATGCAGCTGTTTAACAACATAATAATCTGTAATACTGTAAATGTGTGAATATGTTTGATTCTGTTAAGGCTTATTGTGTAACTAAGCCACTTGTTGTCTTTTTAGTTTGTTTTGTATGTTTACAGATGGATGTTGAAGTCTGCCCCCTGATAGAGAAATCATATATTTGTATTGTTAAAAAAAAACAATCAATAAACATACTTAAAAAAAAAAAAATCAGCTGTTTTAATTGCCATGTTACAGGCACTGTTTGGAAAACAAAACAAAACAGTGAAGGTACATAAATAAATATTTAAAGAATCTTTCTGTGTAAATGTCTCATGTCACAACGTGGACACCTGCAGCTTATTGTCAGATGCAGCTAATATTCAGGTGCGTCTTATAGCCTGGAAAATTCGGTAATTAAATCCAACCAATGGGGGGAATTAATCTAAAGAAAAGAAATGATGGTGAGAAGATCATTCTAAAAGCAATACAAGTACAGGTTTCAAATGTTTCTGGGTCTGAAACAGCCTGAAGATCATCCGGGATGTAAAACAAGAGATGTTTGCTTTAGTTGACAGAAGGACAATTAAGCAGCAACTGGGACAATTAAGAACCCATTAGTTGTTAAGTGAAACACCTTGGCCGTAACACAAATTACATCCACAATAAAGCAGGATGTCCTACTAAGGAACATGAGGACGGTGACACTTCAGGGTAGGTGTTAAGCCCATGACTGATGCCTGCTGAGATGTCCTGCTGATGTACTGAAGACAGAGCAGGGTGGGTCGCAGATTTGGACTTAGACAAAAGGTAGTGTATCTGGCAGGTAAAGAGGTGACAGACTTCGTGGTAGAAAAACTGACTGAAGACGAGCCAGCGATGATAAAAGCAGAATGCTAGCAGCCATACGTGGAGGTAGGGGGAAACCGGGGTAGGCAGCTAAAAGCAGAGCTCTTTACAGAAGAACACTCATACTAAAAAAGGGCCCTGAAGGAAAAATACACGCACTAAGGGTGGGATCTGAGGAAATGTACCTGTTTCCAGCTGTAGAACGTTCCTTCTAATGGTACTGTAAGAGTTATTTGAAGCTCTTTTGTCTCCTGAGCCATTAAACTGGAGACCCCCAATGTTATAGAGGAGGTGGAATAATAATAATAATGATGACGATGATGATGATGATATAGTTTTACTTTACCTGATAACTGATTGTGAGCAGCTAACATATACCTGAAATATCTTATCTACAGTGTTAAATTACTGGCTATTGTTTTATTTTAATGGACTGACATGACACTGTACACATAGTTCACTGCAGTGTTTTTTAACTAGTGTGCCATGAGAAATCATCAGGTGTGCCATAGAAAATGATCCATTTTCACCTAATTGTTACTGTAACCCAGCAGTGTGACGTAGATGATTCGATAAAAATCAGTAGTGATGTACGGACTAGCAGGTTACCCACGAACCCTGGGTTTTGGCTATTATACAACAGACCTCAATCTGGGGGTTTATCTGAGGGATCGCTGTGGGCACCCCATGACAGTGTGGCCTGCCCCCCCCCCGGCTCCATAGTGAGCGTGGAGACACCGTCATCTTCTACAACATTGAACCTGTTTACATGACTGTAAAAATCCGATAACAGGGAGTAATTTTCTTATATTTTCATAATCAGATAAGATAAGATAGATAGATAGATAGATAGATAGATAGATAGATAGATAGATAGATAGATAGATAGAAGTAAAGAAGATAAATGTGATGCGTTTACAAGCACTTTATAAATGTAATAATAAAAAAAATAATGTTTCAGTACATTATTTGATTTCTTTTGGAGTACGTACGTACGTTATGAGACATACATTAATTGCTATTTTCAAAACATCTGGTTTTGTCTTGTTGACCATGGCAATGTCTACGATGTCCTAATGTGGGTGGAGCTAGTAAGACTACAGAATAAATTACATGTTGCTGCTATCCTTCATTTAATTTTTTTTTTTTTTTCCTTAGGCTTTTTTTTGTTTGTTTTACACATGTGCATTTATATATATATATATATATATATATATATATAAACAAAAGAAATCAGATTAACCTGTATACATCTGCAATATCAGAGTATTAGGGAAAAATCAAAGGGTGTTAATCCAATTTCTCATAACAGATAACTGGATTATTGGATAAAATCTATCAGATTATCCTGTTTACATGATCACTGGAATAATCTGACAACTCCAGAAATCGGATACTGATGGGAGTATTGGTGTGCGTGTAAACGGGTTCACTGATTCACCAGTAAAACCCATGGGGTTGGATGAACGACGGTGGATGAACACAGTTTTATAGTCAGTTATTAATATCTTTGGTGGAAAAAGTCATTATTTATTCAGGTTCCTCTGCTTCTGACACAATAACCCTCAACATTAATCTGCATTTTAATGAATATCTACATAATCAGTAAATTAAATAAAGGAAAATAGCCGATGTACACTTAAAAAAATGTAAGAGACAGAGGATAATATCCATTAAGAAAAGGTTAAATAGAGAGAAATATTCAGTTGGGAACTACCCCAAATGCAGCACTGGGTCGTTATGTGTTCAAGACCAAACTGTACCACTGAGGTCAAAGAACACGAGTATAATTGTCTCATTATACCAGACGTGAAAGCCTGACCAAAAACAGTTTCATGTAATATTAAAATGTTAATCACATTCATTTCTTTTAGTCTAATTATTTGGATCTGCTGTGTTGTGTTTATATCAGTGCATGTTGTTTTAGTTGGTGTCAAGTTGTCAGAACAAAGACACCTCAAATAATGTTCATTCTCCTTCATGTTCATGACAAGTGTCTCGACAGTTTCATGCACAACCCTTCAAATAAAAACACACTGTCACCTATTAATGAGATCATGCTGACAATTTTATTCCTTGCTGATCAACACATTCCCTTTTGACAGGTTGAATCTGAATCGGTTTTGAATCAATTTCAAGTTTTTCGTCCTGATGCTGACAGATCAGACACAAACAAAAAGCTACATCTGGAAATATATTGAAGTGCACACTTGCCATCCTGTGTTTGATTTAAGAGACACTGTGCCATCTGTGTCAACACTTTACTGACACCACACATTATGCAAAAATAAATTTTACAAGCCTTACATGAATCTTAAAAAAAATAAAAAAATAAAAAAAAAAATGGACTTGTGGCGTCTGGTGGAAGCTGCACTGAAAGAATGAACAATTTGGCACAAACATCGGCTCTATTAAACTGGGATGCAGGCTGCGATTGAAAAGCAAATTTTGGACCAGTTCAAGGTTTTCAAAGCATGTGCAGATATTAAAGATGAAGCCTTTAGTCCCGTCTCTACGGAACCCCAGGAGTTTACCCTCATATGTAGCAACTGCCAATCATGTAATATCTTTGGCTACTTTAAAGACGTTAAAGTCAATAAGGTTAGTTAAGTTTTTGTGCCAGTAGTTTAGTAACATTTTGCCAATAATCTAAGATAAGATACTCGTTTATTAGTATCACAAGGGGAAATTACAAATTTACAGCAGTGAGAATAGAGGACGAACAAAGCACACAAGAGTAAAAAATACCAAAATAAATACAAAAAAAAAAAAAAAAAAGAGCCAAATCAACAATAAATAGTAGCTTACCCTTAAATGTAATAACTGTCAATCATGTAATATCTTTGGCTACTTTAAAAACGTTAAAGTTAATAAGTTTAGTTAAGTTTTTGTGCCAGTAACTTAATAACATTTTGCCAATAATCTAAGATAAGATAAGGTAGTCCTTTATTAGTATCACAAGGGGAAATTACAAATTTACAGCAGTAAGAATAGAGTAGAAACAAAGCACATGAGTAAAAAAAAAAAAAGCCAAATCAACAATAAAGAGTAGTTTACCCCAAACACAACATTTACAGTTAATGTAGAGCACAGGGAAATATTTGAAAATGCATAATTCCATTAAAAAAAACCCTAAATATCACTCCTTTAAGAGACCATTTCATCTCATTCAGACCCACATCGTTAAACAGGTTAAATGTATGTCAGGGGTCAAAGGTCACAACATACATCTATATTCAGAAATTTGTCATAATGTCAGTGTAGTAGTGCATATATATATATATATATATATAATTGTACAGTAACTATAATACACTGTAAAGACGGACATTGTAGACACTCGTATATATAAAAATGACTTCTTATTAGTTTGTTTTAATTATTTAAAAAATGTTCATTAGCAGTCGTTCCAAATCCGTTCATATCGGATCACACCCATTAAAAGTGGATTTGATTACGATATTTCATCGGAAGGTTCATGTTCATCAGTGGGCTAATGAGTGGAAATTATATTTTTATTTGAGTGATTTGTCTTCCTTTTTACACAACAGGTTACTTTAGCTAAAATGTTCCTCGTGTATACAGAATAAAGCTGTCCTTTGATATATAGTAAAAAACAAAAATTAGAGTTATTGCCTCGTAAAGAAAAGCCTTTTACAGCACATCCCTACGTGCACAATTATGCACATAAATATTAGTATTAACCAAGGAGACAGGCAGGTTTAAAGTGACTCTAGAGGAGAGTATGCCTCTTTTTTTTTTTTGGTAAAGCATGTAAGGGATGCACTTTTCTGTAACATGTTGATTCCCATCGTTTGGATGAAATTGAATGTAATGTTTGACTGATGCAGCTGTAAACCTGTGAGTGTTTGGCAAAATCAGTCACATATATTGAACAAGAGATTACTTATTATTGTACATCTTGTTCTTTGGAAAATAATGGATAATTGACACAGTTCCCAGTGCAAATGGACAAAGTTAATTTTCACCTTGACAGACACTAATTAAAAAACATGCTGTATATAACCACAAACAAGCAAAATTACCTTTTATACAGCATTTAATATAAGACAAAACTAACTGTAAAGCAGCACTTTTTATGTTTTATTTTCACATGATTTTATATCTTTTTTTATTCTAATCTTATTCTTCTTTGTTATCTGAGATTTGTACCACCAGATAAGTACAAAAATGCACGCAGTTATTGGATATTTTTTGTCCTCAGTGGTTTTATTGTGTAGTTTGTAGCTGTGAAAACGTACAAAAACTATTGTATAAAGGCAATTCTAAAAGCTTTGTAATGATAGAATCGTTGTTTTTGTCTGTAACATCACTCTGTGTTATCTATTGACAGTGACAGTTGTGTTAACTCTGCAGAAAATATAACAAATATTAGATGTAACACACTGGTCTACAGTCATGGGTTTTGGCAGTGACGCAGGTTTGGTTTTTGCAAAATTGAATTCGCTGCTCACACTATAATTTCGACATGTTCCCGAGGTGCTTTCTATAATGAATTAGTGAAGGTTTCAAAGACTTTTATGGGCAAATTAATCATATTTATTTGTGTTATTCCTAAAAGTGTCATGCACAACTGTATGATATCCAAGAAAAACCTTGGTCTATGTGATGGGACGAGTTTCACAAATTGATTTTGACACCTCCCCGATTGAGTCCTGACACCCACCAAACAAGTACTTCCTAATAAGCAGTGTTCTAGTACACTACTATTGAGTAAACCTCCCAAAATTGGAAGGAACAAGAAAGCGCTCGACAGGAAAAACACATTTACCAAAGCTGGAGAGGATGAAGCAGACACAGTGAATGACATTAATGAAATTTCACTTCATGAAACACCTCTCAGGCAAATTACAGGAAGAACAATAATCTCTATTAAAGATAAAAAATGGAACAGTGCTGGAAGAAATGTCTTGATTGACTGAACATTTCAGTTCCCTCCTCAGCAGAGTCGACAGTGCGACGCTCCTCGCTTTGAAAAAAAAACACACTGGAACTAGACATTGACTCACACATCCCACCTAGAACTAAAATTAGAACAGTCAAGAAATTGTAAAAAAAAAAAAAAAAAAAAAAAAAAACCCCAAATTTCAAGAATTTGAGGAATTACATGCAGATTTATCAAACTACAGCTTGAATTAACAGCGGAAGTTCTATAAGCTTTGTCTGAAATCCACTGGGGGAGAAGAGAATTCTACCAAGTGACACGCGGAAAGGTTTTATTGTTTACTAGAAAAGGTGTTTACTGGAATCATTTTAATGCAAATCCAAAAAGCGGTGGAAAACCAATTAAGGTAGAAGCAAACAGGAGTCAGATAAAGTACATCATGCAGTTTTGTCTCGGGAAACATTATGCGCCTCGTGGCGGAAAACTGTTTATCTGGAATTCAATGACTTCCTAAAACTTTATACACCAAACCTTGTCGAAAGCTTCAAGACAAAACGGAATAACGACGATGATTATTTGAGTGATCCTGGCTCTCTGACGTAACAACTGCACGTGAAATTCAACACCGTGTTTCACTGTTGAATCAGAATTCAAACAAGGATGCATTGAATTTTGTTCTGTTTTACAGTAACTGGTTTCATTGGGCTTTTATCTTACATTCTTCTGGCTGTATGTATGTATAGAATGTGCATATTGCTACTAGCATCGTGTAGCATTAGCATGGCAACACAGATGGAACTGCGGTTGCCCCCGGTAACAGGGTAAACAGGAGCTTGAAGGGCTCATACTTCGCTAAATGCACTTTTATTATTAGTCTGTGTTTTATTTATTTGTATATTTTGGATCTTAAAAGTTCATACAGTTTGAATTTTTACCCTCCAGCTGCTGCAAAACTATCTTTATTTTCATTCTGACAAATATTGAGTGGATTTCTACAACCTGTTTTAATTCCTGCTTAATTTGTTATGTTTCATAACTAGTTACATCATGGCGATTTACACATATAAGGTTAAGACTTCAATGTAGCAGCGTTTATAGTCCATAATGAAAATATGTCCAACCTTCGAGCTGATTACCTAAAATGTTCAGTTGTTGGTTGTATTTAACGAACACAAGTGGTTGACCTTTCCGGTGTCATTAATCAGATTTAGGGTTGAAGATATTAATTGAAAAAATCGCTCCTTTAATTAAGAGACCACTTCCTGTCATTCAGACCAACACCGTTAAACAGGTTAAACGTATGTTAGGGGTAAAAGGTCACAACACACGTCTATATTCAGAAATTTTTCATAATGTCAGTGTAGTAGTACATAATATAATATTCTTATTGTACGGCAGGGGTGTCAAACATGCGGCCCGGGGGCCAAAACGGGCCCACCAAAGGGTCCAATCCGACCTACAGGATGAATTAGTGAAATACAAAAATTACACTGAAGATATTAACAAACAAAAATGTTGAAATAATTTTAGGTCAGACCAATAAAACACTATCATAATAACCTATAAATAATGAAAAATGCATTTTTCCCCCGTCTTTGTTTTAGTGTAAAAACAACAACAACAAAAAAACAACATTTACAGATCAGCCTTTCACAAAAACTGTGGATAATCTGAACAACCAAAAAGGTCTCAAGAGAATTAAATGTAATTTTTTGTAATATTCTACCTGTTATTAGATATTTTTCAAAGGGATCATGTGGATGTGGACAGGTGTTATGTTGGTCTAATGTTCTAAAAGTCATGTTCTTGAAAATACAGGTTCCTTTCATTTTTCTTTATACACCTCTTGGATTTTGTTTGTTTGTTTTGGCCACATGAGCAAGGGACAAAATATAGTAACTTTATTAAGCTTGATTTTCTATATAATAAAAGAACTGAAAGTCACGTCCTTCAATAAACACACTAAGGTTGGAATTTAGAATGTCACAGTATTTCTATGAGTGAACTATAAAGGTTTAATGGAAGCAAAGAAGGGAAAGTCAGTGGAGATGAAAGCAGTTTGACCAGGACATTTAATCTGGTTACATGCACACTTTAGTCTGGTTATGACCGCAGCTCGACTAAACTGTTTAATTGGACTGATGTCTTCGTCCTGGTCTACGACAGGTGGTATAGGCTATTAGTTGTAGTTTTTCCGCCCCCACTGCCTGGAAAACCCCTCAATCTGAGCTGAACAGACCTGAACTCATTTCACTCTTTACTAGGGATCATGTTCTTTTGCCCCTGAGTCCGAGTCATTTGACTTATCAAATTTTTGTCTGCCGATACCGAGTCCCGATCCAATACTTCAATAAAACATTATGAAATGAACTAAGAGCAAAGAATAAGATCCAGGATGTCCCTTATTTTATTTTTTTTAAGTTTGGTTGAAATACAGTCTCAAGCCAGAACAACACAGAAATAAAATAACATTTTCTTCACATTAGAACCTAGTGCAACATCAAAGACTCAGTAAATTAGTTGTGTTAAACACACCCTTTGTTTTTCCACCTCTGCAGATCCACAGTTTGCTACCGCATCGTTCTCCTCGTTCACTCGGAAATATCTCCACACAACAGACATAAAAAAAAAAAAAAAAACTCCCTAAGCAAATCCGGCTCCTGTTGTGTGTGCGTGGTCTGTGCAGACACGGACCTGGACTGTGAACGTTGGTAGTAAAAAACAAGCAAACACTATTTAGTTCTTATTTATTTTTTATCACTACTTAATAAATAATAATAATAAATATCAGAATCAGAATGCCCTTTATTGTCATTTCACATTATAAAACGAAATTGGAGCGTATCCTATCAGTGCAAAATGTGTAAAAAAATATGTAAAATATTACTAAAAAAAAAAAAAATTATTATTTATCCGATACCTGATCGGAACATAACGTCCGAGTCCAGATCGAGTCCGCAGTCATGTGATCGGATCAACCCTACTTTCTACTCCATCTTATGAACTAGACAGCGGAAATTCCATGGACAGTGAATATGATTTAATTGTTGTTAATTGTCAAATAAACTCGCACTTTAAAAATGTGTTAAACTTTTTGTCGTTACTAAATTATTGTGTGTTTTGTTAGCACCTATATTTTAAACTTGTATTTATCATAGCGAGTGCTGCTGACCTCTTCGCCAGGTCACCGTCATAAATAAGCGACTGATCTCTATATTGAATGCATATTAATGTTTGGTGGCGGTGGGAGGGGCCACGCCTCTGTCAGTCTGCACCGGTAGTTTAGCACTACACCACCAGAGTGAACGTGAGAGCTAATGAATAATGGATCAATAATGTATTAAAACACCGTGTGTCTAGAAAAGCCCTATAGAAATGTAATCTACTATTATTATGAAGTTATTTGTATATTTGTGTAGTAATTCTAGAAAGTTTTATTTTATTGTATGTTATATATTATATTTTTAATTTCTCACTTCTTAATGATGCACCTTTCAACCTTTTTTTTGCACCTTTACTTAGTGTTCTCTGAGAACCTGGAACTGTGAATTTCTCCACTGTGAGATAAATAAAGTATATTTTCTTCTTCATTGTGATGATTAGTACCAGCCTGCCGCATTGCAGGTACTGGACATGTAACCCACTACTGGGTATGTACACATCTATGGTGGGTCAGTTTCGTTATAGATTAAAGTAAAGACACTAGATTCTGGAGAGAGTGGGAAACAGTGCAAATAAAAGACGCCACACAATTATGTTCTTCTTTTTTAGTAAGAGATTTTATAAAAAAAAAAATTGTAACAACCAAAATAAAATTGGACCCTTTTTTAAATATAAAATAAAATAAAACTTTGTTCCAAAAATGTGGAATAGTAGTCCTTTACAAATAAAACAAGAGTTCTTTTAAATTGTTGTTCCAGAAAAAGAAAATAGTTCCTTCAAAATAGTTCAGGTGATAATCCACAGTTCAGTTTTTAGTTTGTTTCATGTCCATAAGTCAAGTCAAGTCAGTCAGTGATGTGACACAGACTGGTCACAATCCTACCGGATATTATCATGGAGAATGACAATAAAACCTTGTTCAGACTCGCCATCAAATGAAGGGGTAAAACTTCAATGGAAATCCAGATCCAAATCCAAGCTCAAAAACTTGACCTGTGTAACCATACCCTTCATTAAGTTATGATACACATCAGGTCAATTACAAATTTTACACATAAATCAATTATCATCATTCTAACTTTGTAGTTGTACAACATTTAAATCACTTATATCAAAATAAAAGCTATGCAATTTGCATACATTTCTTAATTTTTTAAAAGCATTGCATACCATTCACTTAAATTGCAAGTATCAGGTAAACAGGATGAATACTCTGAAATAATTAACATTATGTACAGAACTATGGTAATAACATATAAAATTACCGAATACAATACACATCATGAAAGCACGTTCGGCCCTTTCACATGGCACGCGTTGGATGCATGACCGCCGCATGCGCAGCACATCCACACCATACAAACTTAAAATTTACTCATTTCAAATGAAATATATCATCTCAAATTCCCCCACAAGTATTAACAAAATACAATTCACAAATTTAACCGAAGTGTTAAATAAAAATAAAACTAGTTTTGACAATAAAGAAAAATATAAATTGCCTTACCGAGACGATTTAACCAAAAGAATTACTCCATGAATGAAGTTTCTGGTCCTCAACACTCATATCAGTCACAGAGCGGTTTGCTCGGTAATCGTAAATTAACTTTAACATATAACACTCAGAATATTTTATTTTTAACAGTTTCCAGTTCACAGGTGGAGCGGACGAAAAAACGTGGTGTCCGACTCTCCGGCTCTCATTAGCTTAACTCACTCACGGCTCCACAGGAAACCGGATGCTTACAAATAGCATGTCAAAATAAAAGCACCACTATACCAAATACATGTAAATCATATATTTTTCTTAATGAAAATAATCCTTATCATTCATACATTTTTTAATCAGAACAATTACTATTTATTATTCCATTTTACTATTTATTATTCCATTTTACTATTTATTATTGTTTTTATCAACTATTTATTGTACAGTTTTACAATGCATTTGTTAACTGGGTTACAGACATATTACTCATTGTGTTGTTTTATGTTAAAGGATTCAATAGAGTTTTATGTTAATATTTATTTTATTTTATTTATTTAATTTGTCTGTTTTACAACGCTTCTTCTTCTTCTTCTTCTTCTTCTTCACATATGCAAACACAGGGTTCCATAACAGGGAATCTCTCTGTTTATATTATTTTCTTTTGTCATACCTTTACAGTGGTAACCTCCGCTTGAGTTGCCTCAGTGCGGTTGCCCTCCTGCATCCCACTTTCACTGGCCTATAGGGGAAAAGAAGATTGTCGGAATGCCTGTTGACCAAAATGAATTTCAACAAGCCCCTCAACATTTCAGCTCCATCATGTGATCAACCAGGATGAGCCCCAGCAGTGACACTATCACTCCCAAGGCAGAAAACCAATTTCTTTTTAGAGCTCAGCAAACCCAGATGCAATTTGATGAGGAGGAGATTCCTGTGATTGAGTGTATGAGAGTTATTTGCCTCTTTCTCAAATTACACATTTCTGAAATTTACAATCATGGGAGCTTTTCTTTTCTGTTTTTTTTCTCTCTCTCTCTTCTCCTCATATCACTTACATCTCTCTTCCCTCCTCTCTCTTTTATTATCTTCCACCTGTTTGTGTCATGACTAATAGATGCCTTCAGTTGCAAAGAAAGAATATTTAGAAATATCATGTTCCATCTCCACATTCATAAAGTTAGATCTCATGAATTACATGTTGTTGTTTTTTTTTTTAATTATTATTATGTTCAAGTTTTGATTATGGAAAACTAATATCCTATTATACATGAAAACATAGATTATAGAAGTGAACTGCAGAGATATTTTATATTTGCAGTCATTCCCCATTTCTTTACATGGTCATATTATCGTGAAAATAACCTCAGCTTCTAAACTTCTTATTCTGCTACTTTGTAAAGTCACATAAATGTGGTTGGAGATGCAAATTTCTTTTCCATTTAGGAGGAAACATACATTCTCAAGCAGATGCAAGAGATCTGGACAGTTTTACCGCATAACTAGTGCTCTGTCAACACTGACATCTGAGCAGGAATCAGGTTTATTTATGTTAATATAGAGCTCAGGAGTCAAATATATGGTCTGTGGACCAGAACCAGCCCATCAAAGGGTCCAATATGGACCATGGGATAAACATGGCAACAACAGGGGAGCTAATACTATGTGGATGCTAATGATGATATTGATGAGGGTAGTTGTCATAAATACGTCAGTAGTTTTTCACTAACCCACACATTCGCTCTTTGAATGGATCCTCCACCTCCACGGTTCCTGGTTGTATTCTCCATCTGGGTAGGCATCTGTGGGCACCTGGAAAACAGACAGAATTGCATTCAGAATGTACGCAGAGGACATACAGAACCGTATGCGTCTTTAATGTTAGTTGCAGTCAGTGTTACTTTAGTCATTTACTTTGAAAAATCTCCACATTTCCGATACTGATGATGATTTCTTTCAGTTCCTTCCCTCGCCACAGATAATCACCTTCATATGTTGATTTGGCAGAGGTTCCTTTTTTTTTTTTTTTTTTTTACACTTGATGCCCTTCCTGA
Source organism: Maxillicosta whitleyi (assembly GCA_029822895.1). Classification (NCBI taxonomy): domain Eukaryota; kingdom Metazoa; phylum Chordata; class Actinopteri; order Perciformes; family Neosebastidae; genus Maxillicosta; species Maxillicosta whitleyi. The sequence goes on along the minus strand of JAPSES010118170.1, from coordinate 3,168 downwards.
CACAACCGGGCTTGGGACTGGCACAATCCTTGTACCCTCTTGTGGGGGCATTGGGATATATTTAGCAAAGAACCTTTCCCAAGGGATCACCTGGGTCTCGAACTGGCCATCTTCTGCACCAAAGTCAGTGGCGTTAACCACTGAGCTACACAGTTGCTGTCCTCCACCCTTCCGATACTACTCCTCTGCATGTACCAACTGCAATAAACTGAATGTCACAATGCCGTAAAAGGCATCACTGCGGTTGTATCAGCGTATTGAACCGATACCTGATACTGGTATTGGTATCGGTGTATCCTTATTAGAAATGTAACAGGTCCCTTCTTTATTGAACTGGTGACGTTTATTGTTTTTATGAGTAGTTATAATAAAAATGTGTTAAACTGTCTCTGCCACAGGATCATAATTACTGTATGTATGTGTCTGTTAGCTGTTAAAAGTATTAAACCAGTGCTTTTAATGAGTGTCATGCTGAAATAAATATGTGGCTGTATTTTTTGCTAAATGACAAACTGCATGACTAACTAAGGCAGTGACAGCAGTGAGAAACGTGCAGCCAAAGATAAGCTTCAGCTGAATTGTTTCTTAAGTGTTTTGATCCAGCTACCGCTATTGTGTGGGTACAAACAGTAATACCGAAACGAATATGTGAATGTAATTTCGGTTACACTCAGCAGGAACATTTTCATGCAAACACACACAGCTCTTTTCTACACTCCATATGTATTTTTGGTGTTTTCATATTACTGAGGTTGAGTGCTGTCACTCAGTGATCTGCATTTCTGCCACTCAATGGGTGACTTTGACTGACTGTGACCTCAACGTCTCTATTATGCAATCAAAATCACTCAAAACACAGGGAACAGCAACACTTTATGTTGCTATGGCAACACAGTGAGATAGCACACATGAGGATAGAGGAATGTCACCATCACGTTGCACATTAGACTGCATTCAGCCAAAAACAGAGAGAGCAGCAACATAAAAAATAATAATAATAAAAAAGAACAAACCATTAATTTCTAGCTGGGCAGTTCTATCATTGTTTAATGTGGCAGTCTCCCAGATTCTCAGATGAGTCAGTGTGAGCTATTTTTATACGTTTATGTTATATTTATTTTGTTTCACCTCTGTTGAGGTGAGTTCATCAAACTAATACCTCAATATCAAGTGAAATCATCAAGGTTTTAGGATCTGCTACATATCATGCTGCTGTCTGGATGGAATGAGACAAGAAACAGGTGATTAAGTAACAGGTGGAAGAAGGTATTGAACTGTGGAGAAGAAAATGCAGAAAAGAGAACCTTCTCTGTCTACCTATCCAGGACAGAAAGACATCTCAGTGAAAATATGTGTAATATAAAAAATATACTGGATGTGGTTCTTTGATATGAAGTCAGAGGCACTTGGCCTGTGAACATAAAAACTTTCTTTATATATATATATATATATATATATAAAGTCAGGGGCTCTCGCCTCTGGACATAACAAACTTTCAGCCAAAAGTTAACTGCGACTCCAACGGGGCATTTCACTAAGAAACATCCACTGTCAGAGCTTCACATTCAGCTAAATGCACCATTAACAGGGAGACGTTCAGATTGTGGTGTGTTAGGAAACTGCTTTTCTGCACATAGATTTGTCCCTAAAGAAAATGTCCCTGATGTTGCTTGTATTTAATGAGCAGAGACATGCATACACAGAACACTTCGCAATTACAAACCAAATGTTGGGCGTCCATAGTTTTTGATGCAAAATAGGCTCCAGATTTGAACCCTTAAAGACCAAAACCACCTACTGATATAAACAGTTTAACATCTGTTGATCCACTAATCCTATCAATACATGTAAATAATCGGTGTAAAATGCAATTTGTCATCTTTTCATAGTAAGTTTCTTTCTTTGCTTCTTTAGGGGTCGCTACAGTGAATCACATTCGCATGTTGATTGTTTTTACATCGGATGCCCTTCCTGACACAACCCTCTGTATTTATCCGGGCTTGGGACCGGCACAATGAGACACTGTCCCCTTGTGGCTACAGTTATAGGGATGTATAGCGTAGCGTAAAAGGGCCTTACCCAAGGGCCCACCTGAGGATCTTCCGCACCAAAGCCAGTGGTGTAAACCATTAAGCTACCCAGTCGCTTTGTCATCTTTTCATGGTCATCAGATATGACCCATTTGGACGTTCACAGACTCTGTAGTGAAATGTGGAAACTCTGTCATCTTCTACAACATTGATTCACCAGTAGAACTTATGGAGTTGGATCAATGACAGTGGATGGACACACTTAGATTATTTCAGTTAATAATAGATTAATAATATAGTATATAATAGATTAACTTTAATCTCAGTTTTAATAAACATCTACATGATCAGTAAATAAAATATAGGAAAATGCATGATTTTCAACATACGAAACACAAAATTCAGAGGATAATATTACAATAAATAGTGATAAGTTGCTTCAGAAAGGTTAAGTAGAGAGAAAACTTAATTTGGGAACTGACATACCAGTAGCTCTGGGTCTTTATGGATTAATGTTAGGACCGAGTCATGTTTGGTTTTGGCTTTATGATTTAAGATTTTGGAGAAACGTTAGCAATGATGTGTGTGTTTTTTTTTTTAAATTTTTTATTCTCATAGTTGAATGTGTGTCATGGTGTCTCTGAAGTCTAAAACAGAGAGTGTGCAGCAGCAGTAACTTCATTAACAGCAGATCAGTCTGGATCTGACTGTCATTAAAGTGGTGTGTTCTGCTGCTGCTGAACCCAGAGCCTGCAGGTTAATGAGGTGAATTGGTTATAGTAAGGCTGTCTGATCTCTATCTACTAGTGATCTACACCAGACTCCACACTCAGTTTTTGTGGCCTCAGTCTTGTCATGAACTCAAACTCATTGTGTTTGTCGGACATAGCGGTCTCGATGGGACTTATACATAAACGCATTATCAAAAAATAACATTATTTATTATGCGTCGTCTTCAAGACATAAGGACAATATAAACTGCAAAAATAACACAAACTTGGCCAAAACCAGCCTGTAGAATGAATTTATGAAATGAAAAATTACACTGAAGATATTTCCCAGCTCATCTATCTATCTATCTATCTATCTATCTATCTATCTATCTATCTATCTATCTATCTATCTATCTATCTATCTA
>JAPSES010118147.1:0-16860 GCA_029822895.1 Maxillicosta whitleyi | reverse complement strand
ACATTCTATTACATACAAAAAAGGTCAAATATACACATTCTATTACATACAAAAAAGGTCAAATATACACATTCTATTACATACAAAAAAGGTCAAATATACACATTCTATTACATACAAAAAAGGTCAAATATACACATTCTATTACATACAAAAAAGGTCAAATATACACATTCTATTACATACAAAAAAGGTCAAATATACACATTCTATTACATACAAAAAAGGTCAAATATACACATTCTATCATATACAAAAAAGGTCAAATATACACATTCTGTTATATACAAAAAGGTCAAATACACACATTCTACCATATACAAAAAACCTAAATTTACAGATGCTACCATATAAAAAAAAAAAAAACACAAAAAAAAAACTCAATATAAACTGTATTTATATTGTAAAACTGACCGAACGCAGCTCCATCTAAACAGTCTGAAGCAGACAGAGCTGATTCCAAGTGCGTTGTTGAAGACATTTAACTGATCTATATTTGAGTGTGTTGTCTTCAGACACATAATTAAATACCACTGACAGATGCACACAAAGACACACAGCGGGCCACCGTGCACAAAGACATTTTCCAACTACCTGTAACCCTAATTACTTTTCATCAGTGATAATGGGAACGATGATCAAATTTCATAATGTCTTGTCTGACGGTTTGCCACAGCTGCAGTAAAAATAATACAGATACGTGTGTGAATAGGAAAACTGAAGCAGAATTTAAAAGTATTAAATGATAAATTCAGTTTGTTTAAAGAGGCGGTATTATTGCGGGTTGTTAGTCACAATATGTGGGGGAACTGTGCTGCTTGGCGGAGGTTTGCGCTCTCTGAGTGCTTTAAGTATCATCACAGTGTTTAAAAGGAAAAGCTTTGACATTATTCTAGGGCAGGGGGGTCAAATATGTGGCCCAGGGGTTAAATCCGGCCTCCCAAAGGGTCTGGTCCGGCCCTTCTGATGACTTTGAAATGTTAAAATTAAACTAAAATATTAACAGTCATTTTAGTTCAGGGGTCATAGACAGAACAAATGTACACATTCTACCATAAAGGTCAAATAAACACAGTCTATATCATTATGAGTGGATATTTACATTTCTAATGAAAAGATAATTATAAAAAAAATACAAAAAAAGGTCAAATATACAGATTCTATCATATACAAAAAAGGTCAAATAAACACAGTCTATATCATTATGAGTGGATATTTACATTTCTAATAAAAAGATAATTATAAAAAAATACAAAAAAGGTCAAATATACAGATTCTATCATATACAAAAAAGGTCAAATAAACACATTCTATATCATTATGAGTGAATATTTACATTTCTAATAAAAAAAAATTATAAAAAAAATACAAAAAAGGTCAAATATACACATTCTACCACATATTTATAGAATATAGAATTTATTTACTTCTATGAAGCGTCAGATTTACGTGACCACTAGAGGGAGTAACGAGTCACCCAGGTTTTAACACCAACGGAGCCTTTGACAACGATAATGATACATATGTTTGATTCAACCCTGAGGACCGTTACAAATGATACTGTGTATTGTTTTAATTCGGTGATCATGTTGAAGAAATTCTGCCTGCGGATCATTTCACAATATCAAAACAAACCAGATGATAAAAGAAGAGCGCGTTAATATTCTGCCTGAGCAGTGACGTGTGCGTGCGTGCACGTGCGTGTGCAGCATATGGTTACAGAGGGCCGTGATGGGTCCATAATCATCTTTTCCCGCAGACAGGAAATGTTAATATTCAGTGTTTTGATTTACAGTGGTAGTCCTGTTGAAATGAGTTTGCGATACATTTGGCTCTGAACGGCCTGCTGCTCTGTTTCTACCATCCAGCAATGAACAGAAGATGAAATGATTCATCACAGGAGCGACAGCATCCGGAGAATGAGATGAGAGCGGGAACGGTGTCGTTTCATATCTTCCCAGAGAAATACACAAAGCCCAGATGAATTGGATCTGCTGGGGGCCGACGGAACGCCACAGCGCATTGAATCTGGAGGTGCCCCCGCAGGTATGATAGCGCTGCGATATTTGACCGGTACCTGTAGCTAAAGAAGGGACCCCCCCCTCCCCACCACCACCACCCCGCGCCCTGGTGTCGCCCTCTGTTTTCTGCTCAAACTGAAGGTCAGCGAGCGAAGCTTAGATCTAAAATGATCCGGAGCTTAGCGGGTCATCGTGTCCCTCAAGTGCCGCCCCATTTCTCAGTATAGGCTAACCCCCCCACGGCTCTCTCAGGTCTGGCAGTCGTGTTGTTTACAAGTCAGAAAGGGCCGTGTTTTTTTTGTTTTTTTCTTTCTTTTTAAGCTCTGCCTCTTTTTTTTTTGAAGCTGTAAATCACACTTGAAAGCTCCGGGCATCAACAACACACAGAAAAATAGTGTTTGTTGCTTTTCTGTTTGTTCTCTGTCTAATAAATCAATGACACACAATGAACAATCTACCTGTAATGAGGAGGCAGACGGACGCTCATTCATCCTCCAGATAACAGGGATGAGTCGCACACGGATCAAATTCCCATTGTGGAAGCTGCCCTCTGGTCTGTTCGTTCACCGAGACATTCCTAAAATATTTAATTTCCGTGCGTGCGTGTCTTTGAGAGGATTGCGGTGAGCCACATTTATGAAGCTAAAGCCATAATAATGACTTTACTAATTTGCTGCGTTTGTGCTAAACCGATAAGACTCTTCTTTCATGGGATTCAGAGGCTGCCATCAATAATGTGACTGCTTAGGGTAAAAGTGATTTAAAGCCCATTTCACACTTGGCTTCAAAAAGAAAGTGACGGCGCGGGCATTCTCAAATCCACATGGCTTCCATCATGACCACGTCCCTTCCATAAGCTCGGTACTCATGGCAACAAACAAACTGGAACGGAACTGGAGGAACGGCGCTCTCACAAGAATTCGCTCCAGTTTTTTTTTTTTTTTTTTTTTTAATTTATATGATTTTCTGTAGTTTATTTAATATTTAATATCTGTGTGATACAACCAAAGGCATTTACTTTGAATAAAATAAAACCTACTTCCACCGTATTTAATTAAATTTTCCTTTTGATTAAATCCATTTTTAATCAAAAATAGTCTAATGTCTGAATTGTAAAATAGAAAATATTTCAACTGCAGATCAGACAGAAGTTAATACAGGCGAGGAATATGAGTATTTTGAGAGATTAAAAAAAAACAATAATAAAAAAAAAATACACTGTTGTGGAAATTATTAAGGCGTCATTCTTTTTTTTTCAAGAGCGTACAAAACGTACTCTATCTATCATGATAGTGTTTTACTGGTCTGACCTAAAATTATTTGAACATTTTTGATTGTTAATATCTTCAGAGTAATTTTTATATTTCAGTCATTCATACCGCGGGCCGATTTTGGCCCCCGGGCCGCATGTTTGACACCCCTGATCTGAACTGTTTAATACCTATTGATCCATTAATCCTATCAATACATGTAAATGATTAATTTAAATAACTGATGATGTACGGGGAAATGCCTGGAAAACTTTGTTGTCCTCCACTACTTCTTGGACACGGAAGGAGTTTTGCTGGAAAACACCGTCATCTTCTACAACATTAATTCACCAATAAAACTCATGAAATGTAATAAATGACAGTGGATGAAAACACTTATATTTAGGTTTGTATTCAGTTAATGATATGTTTTCTTCAGTTTTCTGTTTCTAATATAATAACCCTCAACTTTAATCTGAGCGTTTATGAACAGCTACATGATCAGAAAATTAAATATAGATAAATTCCTGATTTTCACTGAAAATAAAGCAAAAATAAAGAAGATAATACAGGTAGTGAACGAGTTCTGTTCCTAAACTGTAAATGTAACCTGGATTTCCATGCAAGATGGAATTAACCCTTAAGTACCCCTAATTCTCTAAATAACTATCCAAATACGTGTATTATACCTCATATTAATAAAATAAAGTAAAAATAAGATTGTACTTAGTGGACGTACAGTATACAGTACATATGTACAGTAATGGTGGACGAGACTTCGACACCGCAAAGTCGAAATAACATAAGTCGGGTACGTCGTAACCTGAGGACTACCTGTATTACAATAAATGGTGATAAATCACTTAAGAAAGGTTAAATATATAAAGAAAACCTCATTTGGGAACTGTGAAGGAATTCACTTGTTATTACTTATTCACTATGCTTTAATTACACCAGTTGTCTCTTAATTCTTAGACTAATCTAAAAGTTTTCCCAGCTCACAGCAGCTACATTAACAATAACATCACGCAGAAGCAATGACACATTCTAGATAAAGTAAGATCAGACACAGAGGGCCAAGGACACGCTAAACTTTCTCACAGGAACCAGAGGCTGATGACGCACCATTCGGCCTGGGCCAGACTGGTTGGACACTTTCGATGGATAGTGACTCATGTCGAACCCGGAACCTTCTGATTGGACCAAAGGAGAAAATGTCATATTATATTAAAAAAAAATTTATAAAAACTGACCCAGAAGGGAAAGAAAGAAGCTCTTCTAACCTACGCAGTTGTAGGACTCATTTTCCATAGGAATTCAGGGAAAGCAAAATATCTCGGATGTCTGTTCTAGATTCTTTGTCAGGAAATGAATCATTTTTTATGAAATCTTAAGAGATGCGCCCTCCATCTCCTTTCAACCCTTTAATGCACGCCATAAAAGTAGCACTGACTCATTATGGGTTAAATCCAGTTAGTCTACTGCACAGCCGTATTCGGTTATAACATATATTTCTAATATATCGCAAATAGTGTACGACTGAAAGAGTGAATGATTAGTTTTGAAGTTGCAGACTGCGCCTGGATGAATACTCTTCCTCTCATTCCTACATACTCTTTAGACAAGAAGCTGTTGGGTCAGTGACTTCATTAACAGACTGATGGTCCTCGGTGGAATGCTGAACACTGATGATCCACACACAGCTCTGCTTATTAAAGTCCCATTCCCCCCGTGTAAGCACTAATTATCCAGATCGACATACCACTATAGCTTCTGTTTGTGCACACTTTGGTCACGCTTTTCGTCAACACTAAATGGATTTTAACCGTGCAACAGTGACATAAACAACCATTTTAAATCCCTGTTATGGTTGTTCGGACAATTATATTTTGTTTTGACTGGTTCTGAAATCCATGGCATTGTCCACATGTGTAGGATTCTGTGTAGGATGGTGCAGTGTTTGCGTAGGTTTCTTTTGTTTTACTGGATGTTTAAGCATCATACAGCTCATTGTTTTGCTTCGATGGCCAGCTGCTTTTACAGTTTAGATTAGCCCAACATTTTTCATCGGCGTCATTTTCAACAGCTGCTGCTTCGGTAAAAAGCTTTAAGAAACTCGGTATGTACGGTGGCCGACAAGGGCCAAACACACTGCAATGACCCAGTGTGTCCCAGTTAGAGAAAACAGCTGCAAGTACAGAAACGATGCAAATTCACAAAGTCAAACACAGTCTGAACCAGGAACAAAAAGAGGAACATGGTGCAAATGGAAAAATGCAAGAAACAAAAACACATGCGTAATGATCGAATGCTCTGCAAATAAAGAAATGATGTAAACCAAGAAAACATCTGCAAATGAAAAACACTGCAGAACCAGTCAGTCCAACGTCAGTGCTCCAAATTTACAGCCATTATTTACAGACGACACACTAGTGTCAAATAGAATCAAATGAAAGTCACATGACCACACTACATCATACCTTCAGTTTGTTCCCGCCGTAGTTTGAAACCCTGTCAGTCAACTGTTGATCTTTTTGTTGACCTGTTCTGCTGACTCCGCCCCCTACAGGTTTGGAGCACTTCTGTTCTACTGACTGGTTATGTGGCATTTTTCATTTGCAGGTGTTTTCTTGGTTTGCATCATTTGTCTATTTGCAGAGCATTTGATAATTATGCATGTGGTTTTGTTTCTTGCAGTGCATTTTTTAATTTTCACCATGTTCCTGTTTTTGTTCCTGGTTTAGACTGTGTTTGAGTTTGTGAATTTGCATGGTTTCTGTACTTGCTGCTGTTTTCTCTAACTGGGACACACTGGGCTGTTGGAATGTTTTTGGCCCTCGTCAGCTACTGTAAGTATGAGTTCCATGTCCGTCACAAAATACAAAGGCATCCAGACCTGTGACAGACTTAATAGAGCGCTGTCCTACTATGTGCCTCCCAAAGAGCGTCAGTCCATCTTTATATTAATTTTTAAGGCTGTGAACATTAGTGAAGGGGATGGGCACCACTCCTGGAAAAACATTCCCTTGTGTGGAGTTATGATTCTGGTGGTGGAGAGTGTTGTGTAACACATCTGTCCAAAATTTCCCATAGGTGTTCAGATGAGCTGAGATCTGGTGGCTGTGAAAATTGTAGTGTATGAGTCATGTTGTTTTCATATTCGTCAAACCATTTAGTGAGTTAATCAACCCAGAAGAAAACACTCCCTACAGACATTCCCTTTCATTTGTCACCTCCTTGACTAAATACGCTATAATTCCAACCTTCTAAATCATTGAATTCAGATGTTACAATCACTTCTGTGTTAAAATAAAGTACCTACAGTAGACATACCATGCAAACTGCTTCTACAAACACTTGTAAGAGAATGAGTCAATTCCGTGATACCGTGAAAGGATGCTACCTGTGCAATAAGTAAATTCATGAAATGTCCTCACTACTAAATATTCCACTGTCAGTTGTTAGCAGTATTATAACATTATTATACATGTAAGCTGTTTGGAACAACAGCAACTCAGCCATGAAGTGGCAGCTATATAAAATCCCAGAGCTGGGTCAGTGCGTACTGAGGCATACACTGAGCGGAAGTCAAGAGTCAATAGCTGCAGACCTCCAAACTCTGCTTGGCCTTCACATTAACTGAATAAAAGTGTAAAGAACACTTCAGGGAATGGGTTTCCATGGTTAAGCAGCCGCATTCAAGCCTTACATCACCAAGTGCAATGCAAAGCTTTTGATTCGGTGGTGTAGAGCGCATCCCCACTGGACTTGGACAGCAGTGGAGACTGTTCTCCTGAGTGATGAACCACACCTCTCATGTCTGATGGACAAATGTTTCATGTCTGAATACAGAGATGTGAACCCAAATACAGACATGGAGCCAGGAGTTAAGGTTTAAGCAAAAATACAGTTCATTTAAGAATACAGATAACGATATGTTTCCATATCGTAACTGTAGACTTTTCAGTCTGAAGGGATGATCCAGTATAGATTGTGGGGGATGGGCCATGGGTCGAACACCTTTAGGAAACAGGAAATCCAAGGAAGTACATTAACAAGCGAGGGTCCAGATGTGAGAAAGCAGTCCATTCACGCAGAGAACAGACAGGTTCAAAAACAAGTGAAGGTCCAAATCCAGTCAAAACAGGTCAAGAACAGACAGGAATAATGCGGGCTGGTATCACAAATGACAAATACGAACTGGCAACGAGATGCTGAAAATGCAGGGTTTATATACACAGTAAGAGGGAGAGACAATGAGACACAGTTGCAAAATATTAGGGTGGGGTCAGGTAATCATACAAGCGGGAAAACAGGGAACAGGACACAGGAAAGAAAAAAGGAAATGACAAGGCAAGACACAAAACACTAACATCTGGTAGCAGATGTGACAAAATATAGGTTTGGCGGTTTCCAGGACAACAGTACTTGTCTGAGTACATTATACCAAGTGTAAAGTTTGGCGGAAGGCGAAATTATGGTGTGGGCGTGTGTTTCAGGGTATGGACTTGACCCCTTGGTATACTGAAAGAGTTCCTTTCACTGAAACTAAGACATTTTGGACAATTTCAGGCTTCGAACTTTGTGAAAACAGTTTATGGACGGCCCCTTCCAGTGCACAAGTGCAACAACCATAAAGGTGTAAATAAGTGAGTTTGGTGGAGGAGGTTGACACAAGAGTCCTGACCTCAACCTGGTAAAATCCCTTTGGGATGAATTAGAGCAGAGACTGCAAGCCAGGCCTTCTCATCCTCACAAATGTGCTTCCAGAGGAATGGTCAAACATTGTCATGAACACGCTCCTAAACCTTGTGGAAATCTTTCCCAGAAGAGTTGAACCTGTTATAGCTACAAAGGCTGGGACAACTTCATATTGAACCCTATGGATTAAGAACGGGATGTTATTAAAGTTCATGTGTGTGCAAAGGTGGAAGCCCCAGTACTGTGTAGTGTATATCACACACATGGGGGGGGGGGGAGAGACTGATATTATGGAGACAAATTCTATTAGGATATATCAGCCAAAAACAATTACATCAACTACTGCTGTTTTTTTTTTTTGTTTTTTTTTGGCAGACTACTATCCTGTTGACATTTAAAGGGCTTTATTTAACTAAACCCACTTTTATTATTAGTCTATGCTTCATTTCTTTGTGTATTTGGACCCTAATAGTCCACACAGTTTGAATTTGAACCCTCCAGCTGCTGCTAGCCCATCTTTAGATTCATTTTGGCAAAAATTCAGTAGATTTTTACAACCTGTTTAAATTCCTGCTTAATTTGTTATGTTTTATAACTAGTTACATCACAACATTTGCACATATAAGGTCCAGACTAACGAACATTTCTCTGAGTTCGAAATAATTCTTTCAGCAGCAGCGGTTGGAGTAAAAAATGAAAATATGTTCAAACTTCGAGCCTGTTACCTGAAATTCATTTGTTGGTTGAATGTGACAGAGCAGCACAGCCAATAACCAGGAGGGGGCGGGGCCTGAAGAGGCTTATGTGTATTTAAAGGTGAAGACGCACCAACCTGATTTTCAGTTGGATGTCGTCGGGCAGTTTGGCGAGGTCGATGACATGAGTCCGTTTGGTGTGTTCCATGTGGTTCCATGTCGCCGGTCTTCAACACGTGTAATTGGCCACTCCCTCTCGTTCTGTCGGACCAATCTGATTGGTGGAGGAAAAGCCTTGACTACTGAATACAGCTATGCCAAGATACTTCACACTATCATTGTCTTCTATACCTGGCACTCATTCAGATACGATATGAGCAGTGAGTGGCCTGTTAGCATTGTTAGCATAGTGTGAATTCTGCTGCATTTTTCGCCTTTTTTCTTCCACAAGAACCCTGAGAGCTGACAACGCCAGTATCTTCTTATTACTAGCCATGTGTTCAACAAGTACAACAACAACACTTCTTGACTTGGCTTATACTCTGCAGCGACTTATGTGTGAAATTATTAACACATCATTATATCATTTCACATGTTATTTTCACACTAAACCACCAGAGGGCGCTCTAGGCCTGTGTTGATCATTTCAACATTGGCGCTAACTGACGTAAGCGACGTAGAAGAGGAAGCCCCGCCTCTTCTACCTCCGAAGTGGGCGGAGTTGTTTCAAAGTGACACCGAGATTTGATTGGATTTAGTGATTTGGAGTGACACTGATAGTTTGGTAAACGTGTTAGCATGTTCTTTATGCTATAATTTATCAAATACATTTACCCAAAAATTAAACTTATACTCCAGTGTGACTTATATATATCTTTTCCTTCTTTATTATGTATTTTATGGCCGGTGCGGGTTATACTCCGGAGCAACGGAAATACAGTAGTCGGGCTACCTTTTTTCAAACAACGATCGGCAGTGGTTTTAGTATTTCTTCACCTTAAAGGGCCAGCGCTCATTATCCTGTCTGGTGTCATTACTCAGAAATAGGGTTAAAGATGGACCTGTGGAGTTGAATATATAAAGAATTAAGACCCAAGTAAAGCATTTACAGTTTATGTAGAACACAAGGAAATGTTGGGAAATGCATAATTCCATTAAAAAAAACAAATAAATCTAATTCCTTTATAGACTTTAATGAGCCATCTAAAACTGCATACCATATACTATTATATGTAAAATAACAATGCTAATATTCAGCATATATTTGAGTAAATTAACAGAAAATATATCTTTCTGTACAGGATGTGAAGTTTGTGATGTTAACCTAATCAGCCTCCTGACCAGTCCACGTAACCGTAGTAACCGGAGAACCTCAGCTGTGTACTACGGACTGTGCAGACATTAATAATACTGTTCACTCTGACACCTTTTTTAACACCGCTGATTGTACTAGCCTCAGTGTAACACCACTAAATACCAGCTACTGGGCTCTGTTCAGGCATTATGGGATATTTATACAGACGGAGTGCCAAGCATTTGCATACCATAATATTTACCTGGAAGAAAGATGAAATTCACCCTCTGTAGGTTTAATACGAGCACATTAGTGTCCTGCTTGTAAATGGACTTAACCTACTAATTAACATGCGGGTGTGGACTTTCATATATGCAGGGATTAGACGGCAGGTCATACAGCAGCTGAAGCTGAAATTAACAGCAGACTTTGAACCTAGCATGTTGTCTTCATAATAAACTAAATATTTTATAATTATAACATTGTCCACATATTATAATGTTGTTTTGTGTTTCAGGTTTCATGTATCGTGTTGTAATACGGGGTACGTTATTCACAAGGCTGGTTATTTACGTCAAACTAATATTTTATCCTAAATTCTAAACTATTAAAGTTGGTTCAGTCCATTTCTATAATTATATATAATAAAGCAAGTCAACAAACGTCACCAGCTAATGTTCAAAAGTGATTCACTGAACCAGAAGGAGGTTCAACAACTTTAAGGAGAACCAACAGGAGACGACTACTACTTCTACTCCTCCTCCTCTCCCTCCGTCTTCTCTTCTTCCTCCTTCTTCTCCTTCTTTTCTCCTCCTCCTCGTTCTTCTTCTCCTATCTTTCTCCTCCTTCTTCTCCTTCTTTTCTCCTTCTCCTCATCCTCCCTCTTCTCCTTCTTCTTTTCTCCTTCCCCTACCTTTCTCCTTCTCCTCATCCTCCATATTCTCCTTCTTTTCTCCTTCTCCTCATCCTCCCTCTTGTCCTTCTTTTCTCCTTCTCCTACCTTTCTCCTTCTCCTCCTCATCCTCCTTCTTCTTCTCCTTCTTTTCTCCTCCTCCTCCATCTTCTTCTTCTTTTCTCCTTCTTCTCCTTCTTTTTTCCTCCTCGTCCTTCTTTTCTCCTTCTCTTCCTTCTCCTCATCCTCCATCTTCTCCTCCACCTCCATCTCCTCCTTCTTTTCTCCTCCTCTTCATATGAATACATACATTTCCCTCCCCCTCCCTCCCGTTGGGGTTACCAGGGCTTAGGGTCAGATAACATAAATATGTGCGTGTACATTATTCCTCTTTTATTTTGAAATGTTTGAAACTGTTTAAAACTGTGCACGAACTCCAAATGAACCAATAAATCAATCAGTTAATGGAATGAGCTGAGTTTGTTATCAGTGCATCAGCCTCCGTTATGCCTGAAGGTCTGTTAAGTAGAATACATACATACTCTAACTTTTACTTCTTCATCCTTCAGGCATTTTCAGTCCTGTCTGGTACGCAGGACCCATTCTTCCCAGTAATGTACTCGAATAAACCAACCCCCGTCTTTGTGTGTATTGTGTAAATGACGAGACAAACCCTTAAGGAAGAGATAAATGGAAAGATACGCTGTCTGGCATAATTAGATTAAGGTCACCTGAGCCTTCTGAATCCTGTTCCTTCAGGCGTGGGGTTTGTTGAACATCTTGTAGCAGATCTGTGTTTTGGTGTTTTCATAACGGAGCGCGTACTTCTGTACACAGACACCATATGCTGCGTATGTTGGTGAAAGTGCACTTTTGTAATAACTGTAAAGTTCCCCTTTCATTTTCCTGGAAGAGCGTTTCCCCTGATGGAAAATATGTAAGCCTTTGAAGGTGTATATTTCATCAGACAATAAGATGAAAGGGCTTCAGGTCCAATAGGAGAAATGCAGAAGTGATTTTCCTGGACATGTCCCACTCTGTTGGAGGTTGAAAGGACAGAGACGCTTCATAATCTGATTAGACGTCCATTACTGCCTCGCAGGGACGTGGGACCGGCTCAGAGCAGGAGCTCATTGTGTTAGCACCACAAATATACTCTCTGGTGTGTGTGTGTGTGTGTGTGTGTGTGTATGTATTTGTGTTTGTGTGGGTGTGTGTATGTGTGTGTGTATATTTGTGTTTATGTGCGTGTGTGTGTGTGTGTGTGTGTTTGTGTGTATGTGTGTGTGTTTGTGTTTGTGTGTATGTGTGTGTGTATTTGTGTTTGTGTCTATGTGTGTGTATGTATGTGCATGGGTTTGTGTGTGTGTGTATGTATGTGTGTGTAAATGTGTTTGTGTGTGTATTTGTGTTTGTGTGCGTATGTGTGTGTATGTTTGTCTGTGTGTATTTGTGTATGTGTGTGTGTTTGTCTACGTGTGTGTTTTGTGTTTTTAAAACTATATTGTGTGGGGACACGAGTATGAATACACAGTCTCGTCCTGGGGACACAAAAAATTATGGGGACAAAAAATGCATCCCCACAAAAACTTAGCACTGAAACGTGTCTAAAATGACTATATCTGGTGTGAATTTCAGGGTATAGACCACATTTGATGATTTTTGCAATTTGCGTGTGTATAACTAGTAATGTTCATACATTTTTTTTTATTATATAACTATTTTTTGTTACTTGTAGGACAACAAGAAAGTGGTGTCCCCGTATCGTATGTAAGGAACTGGTGATCCCCATTATGTTAGGTTTACAAGACTGTGTGTGTGTGTGTGCGCGCACAGGGTTTGTTTCTTCTTTTACTATATGGTGATTATTGCTCCTCTACGTTTATAAAACTCACAATAATAAAACTCCTTTGATTATTCTTTTTATTATTAGAAAAACAAAGCTGTTTTAATATGAATGATAATACAAAAAAACCCACATTATTATAGAGTAGTTCTCTAATGTATAAATTAAAAGGTAATTGACCAAAATTACCCCGTTACAGAACATCACACTATAAACATAGTGGACAAACTGCGTGTTTTGCAAGTCATATTTGTTTTACACATTTCTCCCGGTCTATTAAAAATACATATTTCTTTTCAGATTTAATTATGCAGGTTTAACATACTGAGAAATGTGTTTAATATTCAGGAGGAAGTTGGTGGCTATTAAAAACAAAGTTATGTTTTAATATAGAGCAGTGGTCCCAACATTTTAGTCACTGCAGCAAAGTCAACACATGATAATTTTACTGTGGACTGGGGGGGGGGGTATAAATAATAACAAACGTGAATCCACTGTGTACAAAAACATGTAGAAAAATAAATAAAGAACAAGAACCGGCAATTCCACATTTACATAAAATACAAAACATGTTTTATTACTATCAAATACTCATGAAACTATTTTTGTATTTTTTAACAGATGGAATAAAGTTGTCAATTTGAACCCAGAGAATCCGGTCATTTTTCAAAATAAAAGATTGTTCAGACTCATAATACATACAACAGAAATAATTAGTTATTTCTTGGGCAGCCAGTGGCCCAGTACCAACTGATCCACGGACCGGTACCGGATTCGAGTTTTTGTGACTTTAGTGCAGTTTATTTAACCGTTATATACTATTTGGGTCAAATTTGACCCGTTTTTACATTCAACAGTAGTAAAAAAAAAAAAAAAATACCCTAAGCATCATTCTTTCATTCTGAAATTTGATGACTTTTCCTAAATTTTGCCAAAATATTTTAAAATATTGTAGTTTTGTACTGGTGCTACAGATTTTTTAACACTGAGGCTGATTCAGGTCAATTTTATATATAAATCATAATGGTTTTAATGTTTTTATGTGTTATGTAAAACGGGATAGGTGATGTTTTTCTCCAAAAACAAGTTTGTGAAACTAAAAACATGCTCTGAAACATTATATTTATATATTGTATATATTTGTTAATGTGGGATAGTGTATTTAGACATTCTAAATAAATCTGTACTTCAATATATGGTATAAACACTTAATATGAGGAAATTCTGGGTCTGGGTTAAATTTGACCTGAAACAAACTGTGAAGGCTGAAGAAATGAACAGTTTGTGAAGGGTTAAGCAACACTTTTTTGCAGGTTCTGCTGCTTTTTTTCTTGTATTTTTTTCTTTAACTTGTAGATATATGTACATCCATCAATTTTTTACTCAGTCCTAGAGAGGTACTCGAGATTTATAGCGTTCTAAATTTTCTATTTGCTCAACCAAAGCAAACTTTACACATCATTGAAACTGATAATACTACTTGTGTTACATTCCAACTCTGTAACAGTTACTGAATGGTGAAAATCACATACTATTGCAACCATTGCCAAGAATCAATTTCACTGGGAAAACTTGAATTTTTGTAATAATTTTGACACAGATGCAGTAAATTTCCATATCAGCATCAAGACCCAAACATCCACCATCAACCAAAATCATGTACTGACAGAAAATGTTAATCCACTAAATAATTGGTTTAAAATGCAGTTTTACCATTTGGACGTTCAGAGATTCCGTAATGGAATGTGTAAACACCGTCATCTTCTACAACATTCATTCACCAGTAAAACCAGTGGAGTTGGATTAATGACAGTGGTTGAAAACACTGGGTTTACGTTCAGTTAATGATAGATTTTACTGAAAAAGTCACTTTTTTATTTCACTTTTGACACAACAATCGTCAACTTTACTCCGAGCTTTCATGAACATCTACAAGATGATGAAAATATCTATATAATATAATATTGGGAAAAAAACACAAGATGCAGGAGATTTTATTGCAAAAAATGGTGATAAACCACTTAAAGGCGGTTAAATATAAAGAAAAATTCACAGAAATGCCACCCTGGGTCCTTATGGGTTAATGTAAACTGTTTCGTGAGGCGTTTATTTCCTCTGCAGAGGCATTAATTTGCTGTTTAAACAGGTGCAGATAAAAGGGACACAGGTGAGGAATGACCATCCTGTGACTCACCTGAGCTCTGACCAGCTGCCTCCTGCTTCGCTCCGCCGGCTGATCAAAGACGCCTCAGCCCAGTTCAGCGGTGACAACACTGACAGCGTGTTTTCACCGCCGTCTGAGGTGATGAGCAGTTAGCGAGATGCATTGTTAGGTGATATGTATCTGCGGATTAATTGACACACCTGTGTTTAATTCACGTAGGCAGCGCTGGCGATCATCTCATCAGACGTCCGTCATCACTGAGCTACAGCTGCATCTTAAAAAAAAAAAAGTGTTAATAATCGTCCTGTCTCTGCAGTTAATGTGTTGAGGTGTACGCTTTGATGTGAACGCACAAAATCCTGTAAAGTGTTTGGTAACACTTTGAGTGTTGATTAAGGAAAACACTTTTCAACATTAGTGCAAAATATCAGGTTTCATTAACAAATACACGTTAGCAGTTTGAGCTCTTTTTTTTTTTTTTCATTTTACTGAAGGTTTGTGCTAATGTTTGGATCTGTGCAGCTTATTTAAATCACTTTAAAGTTTTAGCCGCTTCAAAACTATCATCTTTAATTTAGGCATATTCGTGTAATAGTTTGTGGTATAATGGAATTCACATCTGCAAAAAATATACCTAAATACTTGGC
This sequence comes from Maxillicosta whitleyi, assembly GCA_029822895.1. Classification (NCBI taxonomy): domain Eukaryota; kingdom Metazoa; phylum Chordata; class Actinopteri; order Perciformes; family Neosebastidae; genus Maxillicosta; species Maxillicosta whitleyi. Next base: position 1,350 of record JAPSES010118147.1, on the reverse strand, counting down.
ATATACATTGTTGTCTATAAAGTTGGAATATTTTTTTGTTTTCAGACACTTTTATTATTATTATTATTATTTATACACATCAATATTCACCTTTGATCAGGTGGGATGATGAGTTCCCAGCCACATTTTATTAAGAATAAATCATATTGACAATGATTTCATGAGAAGAGATAAAAAAAATATATATATATGTGTGTGTGTGTGTGTGTGTGTGTGTGTGTTATTCCAACTCTATTGGCAACAATGCATTCAGTATTACAAATAAAATTCTTCTTATTTAGTTTGAACATAGAAGCAATCTTGTGTTTCCTGACATAAACAGCAAGAGTTAATAACAAGTTGAGTCAACACAAACAAAACAAAAAAGAACTTCTGGCAAAATGTACACTTTACAATTTTAGTTTAATACTTTCAATGATATAATGTGACTTTTTCAACACTTGCTCTAGATCAGTCATCTAAGGTGTTATCGTTAGATTTCAGCCACTGCAGGTGTGTGTCTTTTTAGTGACACATATGTGGTTAACAGGAAATACAATCTATTAACTGAAACACCCGTGGAATGTTATTTAGAAACAATTAAGGAAGTCTTGCACTTTTAACATTGCAAAAAATGTCTAAAAATAAAGGTACCGTGTGCGGAACGAGGCTGCTATTTGAGGAAATACGGTAATATCGCTTCCAGAAAGTTAAGTTCATGTAAAATTTTGTGAAAACACAACAAATAAAGAAGGAATTTAGTAGCTTTTTGTTTTTATAGGCCTCATATTTATATATAGGATTTATTTATTTATAGGATAGGATTTACTACTTGTTGATTTAATGGCTTTAAAGTCAATTTGACCACATTCAGTGTTTACCATAAAAAAAAAAGTAATAATAATAACTTCATATTTTACGTCTTTTCCTAATTTAACAGGGACATAAAATTGTCATGATGATGTTGTTTTTCCTCTGGGGTCAATTTGACCCAAAGCTGTTTTATTTGTGTAAAACATGTCCGTCTGTGTGCGTTATCAACACCCCCCACACCTGCAAATGCACAGATGATGCTTCTGAGTTGATACATAACAGGTGGGGGTGGGGAAAACAACTATTCCTATGAGAACTTTGATACTTCCCATGGTGTGGGCTTGTGGGAAACAACTTGACATGTGAACTCCTGCCAAAATGAGGAAATAAATGTCAGCTCGTGAGTTGATCGTACCCAAATCTTTACACATGCCCCCCCTTGAAAATTATCATCTCAAGTACAATAATAATAGGGCTGTCGAAAGATTAATTTTCTTGATCGCAACTAATCTCAGAAATTTCATAGTTAATCGCGATTAATCTTGATTTACTTTGCAT
>JAPSES010118138.1:0-16861 GCA_029822895.1 Maxillicosta whitleyi | reverse complement strand
TATGTTTTTTTTGCCAAACTGTGATATCTGCGTAAAATGAAGCTGCAGTGTTAAGAGAATACAGCTACACATTTACCGTATTTTCTGGATTATGTGTGTGTGGTGTGAAGTGGCTCATTTGGATTTAAAGGGCCAGCGCTCAAAATGACCTTTTCTGGTGTCATTACTCAGAAATAGGGCTAAAAATGGGCCTGTGGAGTTAAAATAATGAAGAATTCAGACCCGAGCAGAGCATGTGCAGATATAGACACTTGTTTTGGCCAGAACTTAAAAGGCTCCAGTGCTCATTGACAAAGACTGAATATGTGTAACTTATGTAATAAACAGAAAAAAAAAAACACCAATCAACCACTAACTGTCATTATGTGTTTGACTATTGATCAAATAAATGTCGCAAATTGCATCGTCTCAAATCTGGAACAGGGGTGAAACTTATCTGGGTTTGTTGGCAGGATTCTATGACGGCGAATTTGCAAAACAGTGTCAGAAGAGAAGTTATTTGGCGGAACAAGTATGTGTGATCTTTACAAAACAAAATGACACCTATGAAGATACGAGTCTTTAGCTCTGTTTGTATAAGACTAGTATAATCTGTGGACCTCAACCCATTTGCAAACTCAATTCCCGTGCCGGCGTTTCACAAGGAGTATTTGCATAGTCTATTTTTTTCTGAAATTGACTGGAAAGAAAGCAGAGTATTCCTTACAGCAGGTGTCACGCATGTCATCCATCTCATCTTTGGAATGTTATAATTCTGAAGGATTTACGTCTGCTCTTTCGGTGAATATCCGTGTTTTATCACGACATGAAACCACTGAATTTCCACCAAAAACACCTTTTCAAGCTTTCATTTATCACCAGCGTTGCAACCTCCACAGTCTGTGACGAGGAAAAAGGCTAAAAAAGAAAAAAGTGCACAGAGGAAAGCAAATATATCGCAGAGATGTTGATCTGCGCAGGATTAATATACCTATAAAAGGGTGGATCATTGACATGGGATTTTAACTTGACAAATCCAAACATAGAATTAATGCTGCCTTCATGTACTATGGGAATTATGGTAAATGTTACTTACGAAATCAAAAACTGCACATGAACACCCCATCATGTCGCATTTCATCAAGTCGACCTTTGAACCTTTCAACATGGCGCAGAGTAACCAGGGAATAAACCCGAATGACAAACTCTGCTTTTATTAAAGTGTTAGCTGAGGATTTTGCGTATTTATTGTCTACATCACAGGTGTCAAACATGCGGCCCGGGGGCCAAATCCGGCCCCTGGGATGAATTTGTGAAATGTAAAAATTACACTGAAGATATTATAAAGAAATGATTATAAAATCATTTTAGGTCAATTCAATCTAAAGTGGATCAGACCAGTAAAATACTATCATAATAATAATAAATAAATAATGAAAACAGCAAATTTTTCTTTTTGTTCTAGTGTGAAAAATGAAAAAAATCACACAAATTTTTTACATTTACAGACTAGCCTTCTATATGTGTATATATATATATATAAACAAAAAAACAAAAAAACTAGCAAATAACCTAAATCTCTTAATCTTAATCTCTTATGTGGAATTTTAATAATATTCTGCTTGTTATTTAATGTTTTGCATATTTATAAATCCACTGTGATGTGTAATTTGTGATTCACATGTATAAATGATAAAGTATGGTGTGATATAATAATATAATAACTTATTTTACTGAAGAATATTCAAGTTGTTCATATTTGTTCATGTTATGTTCAAGTACCTTTTCATTACAGAATTGTACTTTTTTCCCCATTATTATTGTTATTACTATTATTAGTATTATTATTTATATTATTTCACTAGTCCGGCCCACTTTATACCATATTAGGCTGAACTAAAATGAGTTTGACGCCCCTGGTCTACATAGTCTGCTCAAAAAACCAAACATTTACTTTGAATTAAACCTGTGTTGGTTCTTGCATAATTTCCTCACGGATGTATTTGCAATAATTAACATGTAGATTTATATACATATGCCTGTGTGCAGATGGGTGTAAATATAAACTATGTACACAGACTGTGCACGTATATAAATGAAAGGAAATTGAGAGTCATACGGGGGAGGAGGGATGGAGAAAGTTCATGTATTATTTTTTGTTTTGTTTTTCATTTTTATAACTTTTATTTATTTATTTACTTATTTCCTTCTGATGTTCAAAAATCCTTTGTATGTGGTGTATCTGCCAGTTAAAACATTTATTTATATTCCTTCTGTAAAATGCACTTTCTAATAAAACCAAATCTTAAAAAAAAAAAGGCTTAAGCTGTTGCGGGGAAAATTTTTAGATGACCAAAAGACATGAAAAACAGTCTTGTGTGTGTCATGTGACTAAAACAGACACGGAATGAATAAAAGCACTGATTTTGTCAGTACAATGACATAGATATTGATGTAAGAGCTGAAGTGATTTGGGTTTTTATCAAGAAAACATGGAAAAATAGATAAATATCAGCTCTGCAAGTAAAGTCTTATGAGATATTTTTGTTTTTATCATTATATTCGTCCAAACAAATGTACCTTTAGTTGTACCAGGCATTAAAATGAACAAGAAACTGATGAAAACAAGGGTGGTCTAATAATTTTTTCCACAATTGTAGACATATAGTAAAGACGATCTGCTAAAGTTCCAACCAGGTAATAGAATGTGTAAGAAAGGTGATTTAAGTGACTCTGAACATGGCACTCTCGTCCGGGCCTGATAGAACGGGTTGAGTGTTTCAGAAACTGTTGATCTACTGGGATTTCCACCCACAACTGTCTCTAATGTTTACAGAGAACGGTCTGAAAAGGTCAAACAACCAGTGAGCTGTAGTTCTCTTGTAGAAAATGCCTTGTTGATGTGACATGAGAGGAGAATGACCAGACTGGTTCGGTGATGATCATATAATAGGATCACCCACTGCAAAGAAAGTGTACCTAATAAAGTGGCCGGTGAGTGTATATACTATATTTCAAACCAAAAAGGTAAAAAAAAAACATGAGATAAAGACCTAATCTGTGTATTTCTGATAACATTTCACTCATAGCCAACCCAATTTGTCCAGACTTCTTCTTTTATCAGGAAAAATAGCATTAACATTGTTAATTGGTTAAGCTTAATTACCCATAGGTGTGAATGTGGGAGTGATTCGTTGTTTGTCTCTATATATGTTAGTGTAAATATGTCCCTGTAACCCTCTTGAGGATAAAATTCAGAAGATGAATATAAGAAAAAAAGATGCTCTAGCAGTTGAATTAAGCACAAATTGTGTGTTTTTCATTTCGCTTCGTCAACAAAAGCACATGAACACAACATACTGGTCATTTTGAATTTACAAGTGGAAAGGATCATCGCCCAAGGCAGCATAAAATCATAGCAGACCTCCACTGTTATTATAAATTACCAGAGGTCACTAGGTTGGAAAAGTCCGGTCTCAACATGGCTTCTGTCAAAACTTGACATTTTCACCCAATGCTAAGAAACTGTACCTAATAAAGTGGCCGGTGAGTGTATATACATTTCACACCCAAAAACTTTAAAATAAATAAATAAATAAATAAAGACCTAATCTATGTATTTGTGATAACATCTCACTCATAGCCAACCCAATTTGTCCAGATTTCTTATTTTATCAGGAAAGATAGCATTAACATTGTTAAGTGGTTAAGCTTAATTACCCATAGGTGTGAATGTGAGAGTGATTAGTTGTTTGTCTTTATATATGTTAGTGTATATATATGTCCCTGTAACCCTCTTGAGGATAAAATTCAGAAGATGAATGATTGAATGTAATAAAAAAAAAGATGCTCTAGCAGATGAATTAAGCATAAATTCTGCGTTTTTCATTTCACTTCGTCAACAAAAAGACTTGAACACAACGCACTGGTCATTTTGAATTTACGAGTGGAAAGGATCACGTTCCCAATAGCACGTTAAGGCGGAATAAAATCATCAGAGATCACTAGGTTGGAAAAAGTCAAAAGACATTTTCACCCTATGCTAAGAAAGTGTACCTAATAAAGTGGCCGGTGAGTGTATATACTACATTTCACACCCAAAAACGGTAAAAAAAAAGACAATAAAGACCTAATCTATGTATTTGTGATAACATCTCTCTCATAGCCAACCCAATTTGTCCAGATTTCTTATTTTATCATCAAAAATAGCATAAAATCATAGCCGACCTCCACTATTATTATGAACTACCAGAGGTCACTAGGTCGGAAAAGTCCGGTCTAAATACAGCTTTTGTCAAAACTTCACGTTTTCACGGCGAAGTTGCAGCTCTGAGGTTTTTAATCTTCCACGTAACGAGGCAGATTTTACACACGAGGTAGGAGACTGACGATCCTGACACGGCACATCAGACATTTTAGAGGACTTCCTGCCGGCCAGACTATACATCCCTGCGATAACGCGCCGAGCTAATTCCGTTGCATCATTGCTGCGAGTCTGAGCCTAGTTTCTGCGGCGTCTACGTCAAGAACCTCTTTTTTTTTTCCAACTTTAAGCAGGAGACGCCTGTTGTAAAAATGAGTCTTTTAAATGTCACAGGCAGAGTTGGTTGCTTGGCTGTAAAGTTAGATAAGGATTACGACAAACAGATAAAAAGTGATAAACACAGCAGAGCGGGGGCTGATATCAGCTTTCCCTCAGATCTTCAGTCGGTGATGAGTATTCAGACATGACACACATACATGATGCGCGCACACACACACACTCACATATTTATACTGTCTTCTTTTGAATCTCTAAGTGCTGCTTTTGATCTGCCTCAATGAGAAAACGCATATTCAGAAGCAGCATGAGCAGAAGATGAAAGAGCTGTCCAATTATGGTGAACTAAAGCGATGCCGTTGTCCATAAACACTTGTACACATTAGTTTGTTAGGCTGTGAAAAAACAACATATGCCAACGCATCGACAGCATCGACACATGACTTAATACTGCTAATCACTGACACGGGGTGAGGGCGAAATCTGACACGTCATTAAGCACATTTGGACGGCAAAAAAAAAAAAGAGCTGATTTAAAGATACACCGCCGGAATCTTAATTTAGTATTTTACAAAGAAATAAAAGCGCTTGATCCAGCATTTCATGGCGTAACAGTGTGGTCCTCTATATACGTTACCGCACACCCCTCGCTTATCTCCGTGGTAACACTCGCTCATATCTGCCGCGACGTAAATGCCCAGAACATGTTGATATACAGACACCACCTCCGACAAAGACTGAATCGAGCCTCTGATGTTCGTTGGACGTGGTTGTTTTTTTGTTTTTTTTCGTGAAAGCATGACATCAATTTTATGCTCAATTTGACTGCATTGTTTATGTGAACGGTGTTCTTTGGATTACCCGTGAGCTTGACATCAATTTTGCACTTTGTTTTCGGTGGCTCGTGTAATCATCGAGTCTGCTGCTCCAACAGATGTAACGTACTGACACTTTAAGTGGATCCGACTCGACAGTACTTAGTAGAGTGATTTTCAACTGCAAGGTCGCCTGGAATTTCTAGTAATTGAGAAAAAAATACTAATACAGGTGGGCCTCGGGGTACGAATGAGTTCTGTTCCTACGCTGTCGATGTAACCCGAATTTCGGAATTAACCCTTTAGTACCCCTAAATCTCTAAATAATTATACAGATACATGTATTATACTTCATATTAATAAAATAAAGTAAAAATAAGATACTGTACTTACTGTACATACAGTATACAGTACATATGTACAGTAATAACGGACGAGACTCCGGCGTCGTAAAGTTGAAATAACACAAGTTGGGTACATTGTAAATTGAGGACTACCTGTACTAATGAGTTTTTTTAATGATTCAATATATATACACACCACACACTTAACCAAGGTCAAATAAAAGGCAGGATATAACATATCTAGACTGGCCCAGTCATGTGACCACATGCATTACTACGCGTCAATCTGCGAGAACACATTCGCAGTCAAAAAACAAGACCGAACTGAAAATGAAAAGATTTCTTTGCCTCCAAACTGAGAAGCAGACGCTAAAAAGGTGCATTATGTAGCCTAAATGTCATCTGAAATTAATGTTTACTCGCAACGTAGTATAACAAACTATTACATGTTCAAAAACAAAATAATTTTAGTAAAAAAATGTCTCTCTTTACAAAAATTTGTGATGTTAAAATGGGGTGACAAGCCAAAAAAATGTTTGGGAAGCACTTACTTAGTATGACAACATTATAATATTAGCATATATAATAATATTTAAAAAAAAAAAAAAAGACATTTAAAAAGGAGCAGGATGAAGTACAACTTAAATACTCCCACCCTTCATAAAGTTCCGTGTCAGTTCCTCAAGGTACCTTAAAAAAAAACATGTCAAAATATCAAAATAAATTCTAAACAATCCTGAACAAAACACAAAAAATATTACACGTATTAAAAACAAACTGTCCAATTCATAATTAATTACATTTCATAACAGTGTCCAACATCCAAACTCCGGTAACGGCAGTAGACTTGTATGTTCACAGGCTTGTTTTCACCACAGGCTAAACATCCTATAGACTGGGACTGAGTACGGTGATGCAAGGAGAACATTAAAACCTAGTAACTGCGAGTTCCAATCCCAGGTGGGCCCTTGTATCTGTTATTTTTAACCTAAATGTGTATGTTTATATATTTACAGGGTCAAAAATATAGTGCGATACCCTTAAATTACCTTGTTTGTTCGATATAAACAAAAGGAACAAGCATATATCTCCCAGAAATTGTAAAAGACTAGATGTTTCCAGACATTTGAAAAGGCACTACATGTTTTTTTCTATAATTGGATAGTGTTATTTTCATAGAAACACAACATAGAATTAAACCAAGCCAAAAGGTATGTATAGTTGTAGAAATAATGATTAGACCACCCCGTGTTTTGTGAAATTTCTTATTCATTTTAATGCCTGGTACAACTAAAGGTACATTTGTTTGGACAAATATTATAAAAACAACAAAAATAGCTCATAGTAATTGAATTTCAGAGCTGATATCTATCAATTTAACATGTTTTCTTGCTAAAAAAAACAAAATCCTTCAGTTCTTACATCAATATCTATGTCATCGTACTGATAAAAACTGCTTTTATTCATCCCATGTTTTCTTTTCTGTCAGTTTTAGTCACATGACACACACAGGAGTTAGTATTTGATTATATATCCATTGTTTTTGATGACATTTGATATGTCAGATATTTTTTCCGCAACTGTATTTTGCAAAAACAAAACAAAAAAACAAGACGGTACAAGTAGAAGTACTGATTGAACTTCTTGAAGGATTTCTGTGGAATCCGACGTCAAAAAACGAATAAAACACTGACAATAACAACCTCTTCAGATCATCATGTAAATCAGTTTTCTGTGTAAACAAACAAACAAACTGAAACACAATGTGCTGTTTCTTTGCAGTCGTTTCTCCCTTTCATGTCTGTTTTGTCTTTGACATTTTATTTGCCGATAAATCCTATTTTTATTTGTTGTCGTGCCTTCCCGACGGGTTTGAAGTCGGTTGTGATGTTGGGAAAAACATACATAATTTCATAGAATAAGATGATACGTGTGTTTTGAAATGGTAAAGAACAGATAAGGAAGGGATTCGTTGTGTTAAAAATACTTGAAAAGTCTAATAAAGTCTCAACCGACGTCTCCCCGGTGATGACGTAGCCAATTTGGCGGCAGATAATGTGTCATACTTTACTTTTACCGTCAAAGCCGCATTCACTTCTGTCATTTTCTATAATTTTCCTGTATGTCTTCCGTTTAAAGACATACCGTCAGATAATGCACAAGCTCATCTAGGGGGGGATAAAAAAAATCATAAATGAAGTAACCTTTCATGTCACCCATCATTTCCCACAGCGACGATAAGCTCTTTAATGTCAAACACACCAAGAATTGCGTCGGAGTGTTTAATGCAGACCCTTTAAGCGGCCTGGGGTAAGTGCAAGATGACCGCCGAGATCCATTTCTATGCCAGTGATTTGCATCTATTTAGCGCACATTGGTATAAGAGCTGTCAGTGGTTTCTCACCTTATGATACCCAATTAACCCCCGTCTGACCTGCTGTACCTTCAGCCCCAGCGAAACAGTACAAGTCTGCATTGGCTGCCTCAAACTTAAAAAGTACTTTATTTTTTGTTTGTTGACTTGACAGATTCAGTAGCCTGCAGAAGAAGCCTGGAGACAACAGAAACTAGCTGAAGGTGAAAGAATAATTTTATAGTGCCTGCGCGCGCACACACACACACACACACACACACACACACACACACACACACACACACACTGTAAAAAGAGGATGAAAATAACAACAGTGTAAAAGTGTCATTTCTGTTATGATGCTGAGGCTGCGATGGTTCAACTCCAGCCCTTTTAAAACTCATTTTATCGCACACATCATCGCTGAGGTGGAGGTGGAGGAAGGGAAGAAATGACTCAAACTGAGAAATTCAATCAAATTATGAGGTGATTTGCCGTCACCGGTGCATTTCCTCAAGATATCTTCCCAGTGTATATGCTATCGCTGAGGAAACCAAGGTGTTAAAATCCACTTGGCATGAAATTAATTGGAACATTGCATGTAAATTATATAAAGTGAAACCTAAAATTAATTGGATTTGTATATTCATTAAGGGTCAGTCTTCATGCAGCTGAAACGGCAGCACAGCTCCTTGTGCAAATGTGTACTGTAAATTAACATATGCATGCCTCTATCTGGCAGAACTTAAAAATAATAATATGGTTCTTGGTTTTTAATGAAGCCTGAACTGCTGAGCCGCCCTCCCTGATGATAGCCGCCTGTGTAATTGAAGCCAGTATGTGGATGTGAGATCCTTTTTTTTTTTTTTTTTCTCTCTTCCCAGGCTAAAAATAATGAAATAATAAAACGCTTTGAAGAATCCAGGACATCCTGGTGATAGATGTTTACCATCCTGAATGCTACGAGCATACACTTTTAGACTTTTTTTTTTTTTTTTTTGGCCTTGACCGAGTCAGCTTAAAGCACAAAGAGTCAGGTGAGAGTCTAAAGTGCAAAAAAAAAAAAGCAAAGAAAAAACAAAACACAACTGAGTTAACATTGACACGGATCTTATTTGCACTCAATCTGATTGGATGAAGCTTCATGGGGGAAAAAAAAAAGTGCATTACAGGATTATATTTTTATAACCAAATCTGATGCTACAACTCTTTGCACTTAGTTTTTCCATTATCCCCTCCAGCAGCACCGCCACTGTCATCAAACCCACATGGACTCTGACAGTGGGGTGTGATTTACACCTTCTACCTCTCTGTTAGTCCACTTAACCCTGGCTGGGAGACTCGTGATGTAGTAATTGGCTTGACTTAAAGCCCAACCTCTAAATCACGTAGTAGGCATCTTGGACACATATAACGCATACGGAAACACAAACGCACCGTAGTTACAAATCATCTCGCAATCATTCCGTCCTCCTCTGTCACCACTTGTCCATGATACTTCTCTCTTCAGACACATTAGGACGCTCCGAAGTTTAACCCGCAAAGACTCAAACAACCGCCGCCGACCAAAAGCATCTACTGGTCTAGAATATTTAGTTATTTCTGTTCCGTGAATCCGACCAATCCGTGTAAAATATAGTTTGTCATTTTTTTTACGGTCACCAGATATGACCTATTTGCACGTTCAGAGGCTCTGTAGCGAACGCAGAAACACCGTCATCTTCTACAGCATTGATTCACCAGTAAAACCCATGGAGTCGGATCAATGACAGTGGATGGAGACACATGATTTTACATTCAATTCTTGATATGTTTGCAGAAAAAGTCAATTTTTTCTTCATTTTTCTCTGTTTTTGATATAACAACCCTCAAATTTAACCCATAAAGACCCAAATAATAACTGGTAACCAAAATCATCTACAAATACAAAATGTTTCATAACTTCTGATCCACTAATCCTATCGATCCGTGCAAATAACAGGTGTAAAATAAAGTTTGTCTTTTTTATACAATCACCAGATATGACACCGTAGTGAACGCAGAAACACCGTCATCTTCTACAGCATTGATTCACCAGTAAAACCCATAGAGTCGGATCAATGACAGTGGATGGAGACATGTCATTTTATATTAAATTCTTGATATCTTTGCAGAAAAAGTCACTTTTTCTTCAGTTTTCTCTGTTTTTGCGATAACCTCACCTTTAATCTGAGCTTTTATGAACATCTACATGATCGGTGAACATAAAAATCATTTAAAAAACATCCGGTTTTCACTGAAAGATGCAAAATATATCAGATAATATCATAATAAATGGTGATAAAGTAGTTCTAGACAAGTAGTTCTGGGTCTTTAAGGGTTAACAATGACAAACATTCATGGCAAGAGTGCTGTCTTTTCCCTACGCACACAAACACAACACAAACAAACACTCATATTTTATACAAATTAAATGTATGATATGAAATGATGAAAAATAATAGTGGGAGTTACACATGGAGACACTGGATTTTACACTCAGTTATTGATATCTTTGTTGAAAAAATTACTTTTTCTTCAGTTTTCTCTGTTTTTCCGATAACCTCACCTTTAATCCAAACTTTTATGAACATCTACATGATCGGTGAGCATAAAAAAAAAAACAAACAAAAAAAAAAACACCCGGTTTTCACTGAAAGATGCAAAATATATCAGATAATATAATAAATGGTGATAAAGTAATTCTAGACAAGTAGTTCTGGGTCTTTAAGGGTTAACAATGACAAACATTCATGGTAAGAGTGCAGTCTTTTCCCTACGTACACAAACACAACACAAACAAACACTCATATTTCATAAAAACTAAATGTACCATGTGAAATGGTCCAGAGTAATTGTGGGAATTACAAAGGTTCTCTGCCAGGGAAGCCAGTATTGATTCAGATCTTAAAGAGGTGCTCTAAAAGCTTCAGGACAATGTGGTGAGGCTCATCTCTCTGCACTTGTTTACTTGTATACTGTTTCTACATATTTTGGTCCTAAACTGGGAGGAAACATCCGGTTCTGTCACACACTGGGGTGAAAATAACAGGATGCAATTTCTATCCATAGGTAGAAATTTGGAAGAAAAATATGGTGGCAGGGAAAACACTGTCACTTTTTTTTTTTTTTTTTTTTTTTTTACTTTAGTCTGTGTTTACTTTCTGCCACAAGACAGTGAAACTTAGAGATAATGGTGCACTATTAGGTTTAGTTTTCAGGAAGATGCTGATTAGGATTTTTCGGCCAAATACATTTTTATTGATAATTCAGTCACAGAACGATTAAAGAGTAATTACATAAAAGGTGTGGTTGCGGTTTCCCAGTGTTATTAATGTAGAAATAAGGATTGTTTAAGTTTGTTTGCTTTTTTAATGTGTTGTGTATGTTAGGAGTCCTTAAAAATAAGACACATTTTGAGGGGTTTTATCCTAATACATTAAACTTTACCAACTGTCATTTTACACCACTAGTACAGTATAATCCCAATAATATGTTATTTATAAACATATAGAACATCTAATGAAGAGAAAGTGTGATTGATTGGCATTGAATATAAGAAAAACAAGTTTATTTTAGCATCGATCCAGCTGATGTCATCATGTCTATGCGTGTGGTGATGTCAGCATATCGGTTGCTTCTATATATGTGCCAAGTTTCAAGTCAATTGAAACAAAATTGATATGTATTTGATTGACTGATTTTATAGACATGAAATTCCGCCTATTTTAAGTAAAGGGGAAAACAAACAAATTTTAAAAATTCATAAAAAAATCAAAATTTTCATCTATTTCTCCCAAAATGCCATCACATCTATTCTAGGTCAGTGGCAATCTAGAAATCAAATTTGGTATAAATTCAACCGATACTTTTACTGCTACAGTGTTAACAAACAAACAAACTGAACCATAAACAATACCCATTGTCTCTCCTTTACGGGGCGGGGTAATAAAAATATTTTTTATTTTTTTTAGGCTATGTAATCAATAACTACACGGGATATGCAGATTCAAGATTTAAAAAAAATTTTTTTTGCTTAATTCAAACAAAAATCTGCCAATGGAACAAATGAAAATGATCTTAGTAAGATTTCTCAAAATAAGATTTTGCAGATGTATTGTGTAAAAATAAGTTCTTATATTTCACTGAAAAGTTACTCTTCATATGATTAGATCTTATTTTAAGTGTGATGAAATATTTGGACTAGAAATGAGAAAAAATACACTTTTTTTCCCAGTGCGTTTTGACTTTTATAACTTGCACGACTCTTAAATGAATGAATCCTTGAAGTTTACTGCATAACACTGCGATCCTTGATAGTTTTCTTTTTTTTTAACATCACTAGGCAAAAATTTCTATACTCGCATTTCAACACATTGTAATTCAAGTGTTTTGTGAGGATAGGCGACTTCGGCATCTACCGTTTGGTTTAAGGTCTGTAGAAAAATCAACCCCAATCACAGATTTTGTCCATATCACAGGCGTTTTCACACAGGCTGGTAGTTGATTATGTGATTGACAGGTGTAATTACCAATCACTGATCAGATCCTGTGAGATGTGATCTGAATGGGACTCATTTTCTTCCCTCTGGTTTGAACTCCTGTAGCTACTGATTCAAATAAAACAAATAACTGGTGAAGAAAATGACGAGGCAATTGTGATGAAATACAACATTTTCATTTTAGTTGTGTAAAATAACTGCAATTAGCTCCAGTCATTGTAATCAGTTTGACAAGTTAAATACTGATACTAACTATTAGTAATCAAGGGAGATTCAAAGTAAATATTAAAATAAAAAAAAAACTTGACATCAAACCTCAGTTTAAGTTGTACATAAAACTTAGCAGAGACAGTTCTTTTCGTATAAACACAAAAGAGAATTAAATCTATCCAGAGCACAAGAGGAAAAAGGTAAATAGAGTCATGGAAATAATTATTAGACCATCTTTGTTTTCTTCAATTTCTTGTACATTTTAATGCCTGGTACAACTAAAGGTCCATTTGTTTGGACAAATATAATAATAACAACAAAAATAGGTCATAATAGTCTAATTTCAGAGCTGATATCTATCCATTTAACATGTTTTCTTGATAAAAACCAAAATAATTTCAGTTCTTACATCAATATCTATGTCATTGTACTGATAAAAACAGTGCTTTTATTTCATTCTGTTTTCTTTTCTGTCTGTTTTAGTCACATGATACACACGGGCGTTACATAACTATTGTTTTTGATGACTTTTGATGGTCTAATAATTTTTTCCACAATCGTGTATGCCTGGGCAATCAAATCAAGGACAATTCATTAATGTTTCAATGACTTGTAATGTCATCCATCCATCAGAACAAATGGACAGTAAACAGTCATTTTTTTTCTTCTTCTAACACTTATAGGCTATTAAACAACATGTATAGCATTCCATGACTGTAAAACTACTAAAAATACTATCTGTTTAATTGTCCGGGTTGGTAATAGTTCCAATATAATTTGTGAATGCAGGCATAGAGAAAACATGAAAATGCAATGAATAGGAACTGATGATGCCACGACCTCGAAACAACCTCCGTGTACAAAAGACAAGGACATGGCACAAGAGAAAAAGATTTTAAAAAATATGTAAAGCAAATAAGGAAAAAAAAAAAATAGAGAAAATATCAATGGAAAACAGGAAAGGTCTGACTCGACTGTTCTGTCTTATATATGGAGTGTAATATTAGATGAGTTTGTGTTATACTACAACCCACCGTCACTGAGACTTTAACTGACATGAACCCAGATGTGACTTATGCACAGAGACGCTTCCAGTCTGAACAAAGTCTCCTGGGTCAAAGAAAGTTTGGTGGTTATATCACCGTGCTGCAGCGCAGACGCGAGGCATATGTCTGTCTAATGTCTGACGGCGCAACATCTGTGCCAGTCACATGACACGCTGATGCAGTGTTTTCATAACAGCTGTGGGTGTCACTGCATTCTTCTGCACTACAAGAATAGAAAAACCTGTCAAGTGCATACTGTCGGAAACCTCTTAAAGGGGCTGATATATTGTTAAATCAACTTTTATTAGTCTGCGGTTCATTTATTTGTGCATTTGGACGCTAATAGTTCATAAAGTTTGAAATTGAACCCTCCAGGTGCTGCAAAACTATCTTTCTGACGGCGATGAAACGCAGAACTTTTGACAGGAGAGTGTAAATAATGTGAGCTCAGATTTGTTTATGTGTTTTGTTTCATTTCATTTTGCTGCAAAATGCTCGTAGTTCCTCTTTAGCGAAGGCACTGACAGATCTGATAGGACTGAGTCAAAGCTTTTACACTGTCGGGTCAGTTAAACACAATCCGCAATATTTTACGTCTCAGCGTGTTAGAAATCAGTTAATATTGAACCAACGAAACAGCAGTAATGAGAGAAGAAGAAGAAGATTATTATGATTAGTATGAGACGCTTTAATTCGTCTGAAAATATGAAAATCACAAGGTAGCGGGTAACCTGCCGGCAGAAATATACAGCACATAATATTATCATAAAGGTCGTCCCATAAAACGAGACCGCATCAATAAAACAAAATGCCACAGAAAGGCAGCATGACAAACAATCCCAACAGACTCAACCTTCAACATCAATAAAAAAAAAAAAAAAAGTGAAATGCCCAAGGCTGGAATGGAAAACAATACAAGATCAATTCAGATTCCCCCCCTCCCACTCTTTGATACAACATTTACAGCGGCAGACGTGGAAACAATGAGGAGAGAATAAAAAGGAGAAAGGGACGTCATCTGTAGCTGGAAGGTTAGTCCTTGAATAGGAGAGTAGGGCAGCCACGTTTAGAATAATACTGTAATCTGTAGCAGGAAAAATGGGTTGTTGTACAGTGTACGCCTCTATAGTGTAAACGTGCTTTGTTCATTCTGTCGTAGGAGTGCTGCAACAATGAGCCAACACTGACTCACCCTATTTACTGCCAAGTGCAAAACTCACACAAACCAACTGATGTACGGCAAAAAAAAACTTCATCACCCCCAGAATTAACGCTTATCTTCAGTTCGGTTTTCCTCCACAGGTGTATTTCTACTGTAACAGGTCTATTTTCACAGATCAAAGCAGCGTCGGACCATGAAGATACGGCTAAATATCGGACTTTCTGGTTCCTCTGGGCTAATTTCACATTCGTGCTAGTGGGGTAGCTGTGGGTGTTGCTTTCTTTCCAAAGCATTTTTTTTTTTTTTTTTTACATGAAAGTTAAAGCAATGTGCAATTTTCGATACACCGAGTACACACGACTCACATGCTCCGCGCAATATTAAACTCTAGAAGCACTTATTTGTTGAATTCTTTAAATGCATGCAGCATATCGCTAAAAAACAGATGCCGCGCATTAAGAAGGGAAACATTTTGATCATTAAGTAGCTCGACATCAATGACAAAATGAGCTTTACTCATTTTACTCACTATTTTACTCGAGTAGAATAAATAAAGGGAATAGAAAAGGGTGTAGAAAGCAGTGAAAGCCACTGATACATAGAATGTAATTGCCAATTTAGGCTTTTCAGTACATCATGGCCTGAAACAACTTAATCATTATGAAAGAAGCAGTCACTTATAAATGTCAGTCAAGCATTAACAAGGCACTCAGTACACTCTGTCCACTGCAAACAGAAAGACTGAGGAGGAGGAGGAGGAGGAGGAGGAAGGAGGGGGAAATAGGAGAGAAAAAAGATGGAAATAAGAGGTAGAGACAGAGGACATGTGACGTCCTAACTGCTCGGCCAATCAGCATTAGATCACAAAGACAAGTCAGCACCTTGAGTGTAAAAACCATTTATCAATCTGCTGCTCTCTGAGACACCAAAAAGAGCAACGCAGCTGCTACAGGAGCCGCAGTGAGTGTGTGTGTGTGTGTGTGTGTGTGTGTGTTAGTTAATTAGACTAAACTGGTGAACTGAGCCATTAAGTGATGAGTGGCACGTCTATGAAGAGGTTGGAGCCCTACATTGATTCATCATCTGCTAAAGTCCCAGGCCTGTCAGTCTAACTGTATAAAGTAAAACAAGTGGGTTCAGCAGCGTGTGTTCACGAAGGTACATCAAGTAAAAAGAACGTCAAAGCAAACTAAAAAAATAAAATAAAATAAAAAAAAAAGACAGATTAAATGGAGAAAAGCGTACCAAGAAAAGTGCTATATAAAACTGATGTATTATTATTATTATTATTATTAAAAGCTCCACTGTCATGGTTAATGAAAGGGTTCATGTCACCCCTGAACACCTCCATCATACGTCAAGTCATGTTCCTGATACATGTTCTAAATACCAAGATAATGAAGGAACTCTTATTCACTGTTTATGCGAATGTCCAAAGATACAAAGATTCAGAAAAATTCATCAACTGTATGTCTGAGGTATTTAACATCAAAACTCCATTTTGTGCTAAACTTTGTAAATTGGGAAAAGATCCTGAGGATTTTACACATAATAAAACACAAAGTCAAGTGTTGGACTTTAGACTGTCGCATACCAGGAGAGCTTTGGCTTTAAACTGGAAGAGCATGAAAGCTTCTTCTATAAAGCAATGGTTAAAAGAACTATCAGAGTGCATTGGATGAAACACTGAATTATAAAAACAAAGGAAAAATCAAGGAATTAGTACAACTATGGGAACTTTATATGAACGTTATGGGCTCTGGAAAATAGGGACTTAAGGTCCAAAGTATATTTCTACATACACACACACACACACACACACACACACACACACACACACACACACACACACACACACATATAGACACACAGGTCTGCGTCACAAGAACCCC
>JAPSES010118063.1:0-16869 GCA_029822895.1 Maxillicosta whitleyi | reverse complement strand
ATTCGTTTGTCGAAGAGCGTATCCAAATGGTAGGCTAATGCTAATGCATCACCTAGCTTCTGTCCGCTGTTCTTCCTTCGGGATGAGCCCGTGGGCGTACCATACATGGCTCTGGGCGGAGCTTATGACATTGTGAGATAGATAAGTTTGGCCTGGTCTGAGCCGCTCGTTTGTCTGTAGGTTAACCTTTCAATGACAAATAAACCCATGTGGGTCGAATTTCAAGGCTTGGGGTGCTGCGTACATATACTGCTTGTTGTTACCCACCACATTGTAAAAAGAGCTACTCAAAGTGGCTTTTAGTGGAAGGCTCTGTTTAATTCATACTGAGGCCCTCTGGTTGATTGATCCCCAAACAATCATTTCAACACAATAGATCAGGGGTGGGCAATTGCAGTCTCGAGGGCCGGTGTCCTGCATGTTTTAGATCTTTCCCTCTTCCATCACACCTGAAAGCCATTACATCATTATCAGGCTTCTGCAGAGCTGATGATAAGCTGATTGTTAGTTGAATTGGGTGTGCTAGAAGAGGGAAATATCGAAAACATCTAAGATACCAGCCCTCGAGGACTGGAGTTGCCCACCCCTGCAATAGATGAAGACAGTGATGCTTGTCAATGTCTGAAACGGACGTACTTATTCATGCACTGCTCCCTTACTTCTTCTGTTCAGATTAAGCAGCTTGTTAAAAAACTAAAACTTATCTTTTTATTTCTAATAAAATGATACCTGTCTTTTGAATCCAGAAGGAGGCTGGTTTCAGCTCCATTTCTGTCTGTGTTAGACTACGGTGATGTCTTGTACGCCCCCTCCCACAGTTTACAGTCACTGGACACTGTGTGTCATGGAGCTCTGAGGCTCATCACCAATTTAAAATCTCATTCAAATCTCAAACATTGTTTGCTATACACTCATGTTAGATGGTCGTCTTTGTCAGCTCACAGACTTAGTCATTGGTGTATTTTAATATATAAGTCTATTCTAGGTCTGCTCTCATCCTACCTTCTGACTTTCATCAGTTGCTCATCAGTCACTCATAATCTTCGTTCTCAGTATTTTTTCTTTTTGTTCAAAAAAATCCAAACTGAACAGGGAAAAAAGCCTTCAGATCTGTGGCTCCATTTACATGGAATGAATTACAAAAAGAACTGGAACTTAAAGATCTGGTTTCACTGGACACTTTCAAGAAGAGCCAGAAACAACTGGCTGCAGATGTTTTGTCTGATGCACTTTCTCTTAATCTTGTGGGCACTTTTAATAACGTTGATTATATAAGGTTTGACTTGATCTTGTGTTTTATGTATTGAAAACTTATTCTTATGTATGAAAGTTTTATGACGGTCTGTAACTATTTTAACCCATATACACCCAGTGTGACTTTCGTGGCAGGTTCCAAATCATTTTGTCTCTACTTTTAACCTTTAAATGACTTACCACAATTCACTCTAAAATGATGCTCTGTATTTTCCATTTCTAAGAGAAAATCAAGTATTTTCTTATATTTAATGTACTGATTATGTCGACGTTCATTAAACCTTAGATTAAAGTTGATGCTTCTTACATCCAAAAGAGATAAAACTGAAGGAAAAGTTTCTTTTTTTCTGTGAAATATATCGTTAATTGAACATAAAATAAGTGTGCCCATCTAATGTTATTTATTTTACTTACTACTGCTGTTTCCATAGTAACTACAGAGCCTCTGAACATCTAAATGGGTCATATTTGATGAGCATGAAAAGATGACAAACTGTATTTTACACCTATTATTTACAAGTAGTGATAGAATAAATGGATCAACAGGTATTAAACATTTTACATCTGTCAATGATTTTGGATGCTTGGGTCATGGTGTTGGGCAACGGTCCTGAATGATAGATGATCTGTGACAAAGTGGCTCAGAAATTCTACCAAACACCAAACATAAGCTAACCTCAAACTTCCTGTTCATGTGTTGTCTTAGGCCGCGTTCACACCGGATGCGGATATTACAGTACGAGGCGGATTTCGTCTGTTGTTTCTATGATTTCGAGCGTATTCCGCACTGAATTATCCGCTCAAGGCGGACGCAGATTTTCTGCCGGTCCGTGCCGAGCGGATCGAGTAGAAAAAGTTCAACTGAAGATGGAAAATCCGCTTCTGGTCACCGGCGGATTTCCAGATGTTCTATGATGACACCGTTGTCAACATTACACAAACGGTCAAAAATGGAGGAGAAGCTGGTTCTGGCAGTTACGGGGTATCCCGAACTGTACACTTTTGCCCACCCGGACTACCACCATAAATTTAAAAGAAATGCTGCTTGGGGGTGTGTTAGTGTCACCGTGGAGAGATCTGGTAAGTTAAATGAATTTTATTAATTTGTAATCGTTTTGTGCGTTCCCCTCAAAAACAGCTGGATGCGGAGGCGGATTACAAAAGGAAATCCACGTCCGGTGTGAACGCGGCCTTAAGCAGGATTGTTTTTTGATATATTACATGTTCTATGCATCTGCCCAGTAACAGAGTATTGGTCAATGATATGTGTGTAATGAACTTATGTAATCTGCATAATGGGAGTGTCAAGAAAGTCACAAAGAGTATAAGAATGGATGATGGTGATGATGGATGGTGAATGAAATTTTTGTTGATTTTGCTTTTTATATAAAACTTAACCCGTAACCTCCTGGTGAAGTTTCTTCATTTTTTTCCCTTTGAGTTTTTCCATCACCCGTCTGTGTCTGGTAAGTCAGTTACCGTGTTACATGACCCCTCCCTGTTTGGCCTGGCATTAGCCAGACCCCCTTCTTATCGGGGGGGTACTTGAGCGGGTAAGAGAGCAAACATTCGTACGCCTGTAAAACGTGGGAGCCTAAACTAGTGATGCGGGATGACTGGTGTTCTTAGATTTATGAGGCGGGCAAAATCCTTTTGGATATAGTTTTATATATCGCATGGAAATCACACTTGCCTAAGAGCCCCATGTTTACAACGGGTAATGTACTGTTGCCCATCGTGGCCAGGACACTTTTGGAAAAGAGATACATGGGTCTTAACAGGGACGAACCTGACCAACTTGCATCTGTTTCTGCAGTGTTGTTGAACAGCAGAGCATCACTGACAGTACATACTAACACAGAACTTGCCACCAACACAGTCCAGTTCTGCACTGCACTCTTAGGCTACACACATAACAGGTCTTAATGCTTAGAGGTCCTGATGTAATGTGGCACCAAACAGCACACACTGTGCCTACAGAAATAAATATGGAGACTTCTTGAATCGGCTTGTGTGTGGCACTGATAAAGTTTCTCCCGCTCTCCCTTCACCGCCCACTTTCCATTCAGTCCTCCACCATGGCTGTTGTTTTTCGCGCTCCTGCTCCTCCTTGTGACGTTTGCCGAATTTCAATGACATGAAGGTCAGATAAATGTGCCCTGACCTTTCAGACTGGTGTCACATTGGAAAACATCTAATCTGTATCAGATTTAGGACTAAATATGAAACTGGCCTGGGTTGGATTTGAAAAACATCTGATTTGTGCAATTCAGACTGTCTTTAACAGGTCAGATACAGGTCACACAGTGACAAAAAATTGGATTTGAGCCACATTTGGCTGCAGTCTGAACATAGCCCTACACAGTGTCAGGGCTTCTCTACTCCAGCACAAACATAACATGATCAACTCAATGGGAAAAGTTGATCAAACAGAACTACTTATCATTACACAATATATGTAACATTTTCACTAATGTCTATAACCTCTTCATACAGGAACTGGGACTTCAACATACAGACTGTCATGTCCACATAGTCAGATATGTGCATCTGCAGCTGAATATGATGAAAAACACATGTTAAGTCCAAAATGATGAATTTATGGTGACAGCAAAACCTGTCTGAAGACTTTCATCGGCTACAACTGTAACATCCCCAATTCTTCATAATCAAGTAACAGTACTGTACAAAGTGTTAACATTATGGATGTTGTTTTCTAAAGATTACAATGACATTGCATGAAGTTCTGAATCTCTGTATCCAGAGTCAGACATGACTCGAAGTAAAAGGAAATATGTAACCTGCAATAAAAAGAAATAATAAAATAACAAAAAAACTTTGTATAGACAGTAAATATGTAGCATGTTCTCTCCACAATATGTCTTGAACTCTTTTATTCAGACAATATGAGATTTACTGCACCAGTCTACTGCTGTTTGGCAAAAGGTTTAAGCCAACACATGGTAAATGTTTATGATGTGGGCTAAATTTTGTCACGCAAGTAAAGATCACAGTTACTAATGACTTGTGTTTTTTAGCTAGAAGTCATTTTGTTCAGATTTTTTTTTTAATCTGCTGTGCACATAAAACAAGAACACAGACAGAATATCTTAACAAAAACAATGAGATATAAATGCAACTGCTCATTACAGCTCTGCAAAAACAGCAAAACTAAAGCTGAGGTAGGACTTTAGCACAGTCCTGTTTATTTCAGGAATAAATGTACCATGTTTCATCACAAACATACACCTTAAATTCATTCATGTGAACCACTGAAACTTGACCATACTAAGCCATTAACAGAAGGGTCACTACCAACTTTTCCCTTTGAAGCCACATCCATTTTTTTAGAAGCAAGAGAGTATTGAGGAATACTTCAGTCAATATTATACAGCAGGCTTTTAGCAACTTGTTCTCCATGAAATGGGAGGTTGGTAAGGGGTATAAATATTAATGGCATAACACTAAGACCTCATTATGCTGAAGGTCATGGCTGAATGTAGATTTAGACCAGAGGAAGATAAATTAAATTCTTACACAATTATGACAGAAAAAACATTTGACTAGCTGTATGACTTGTCCTGAGGGGTACTTGTCTCTCTCAGTTACACTATTAAAAAGGGGTTGAATAAAAGTTACCTATTTCCTAGAAATTTTTAATTGAAAAAATATTTGACACCAACTTAGTAGCAATGAGAAGAAATAGAAGTAATGAGTTATGGCACCAAAGGGAATCTGTACATTGTAGACAGACACGGAATCTGGGCACAAAGTAATAAGGTACTCTACTCCATTTTAAAAAATATTACATCACAGGAGATGCATTTAAACACATTACAGCCCCATTGCTCCCTCTGTAGTACTGTTCTTATGACCAAACTATACATATAGGAATTACTGTAGTGTTGCACTGGACCTGAAGTGCAGTTAGCACATGCGGTTAGCTTCCTACCTATTGTTAACAGCTTGATGGTTAGACCAGGGGAAATTACAAAAAAAGTTAATGTTATCTATCTCAAAAAAATATCTTTCTTGAAGTATATTGTTTATATGATGTGGATTTGTCCATCACACCAGTCCATTCCGTCACCCAAAGGTACTGACCTCCATCTACTGCAGGTCATACCCTGATTTATACACATGGATTTGATGTTTCGTGTGCAGCCTCATTTCGCAAAGCAGTAATATCCTCCTAAGACCCAAGAGAATATATTTTTTTATGAAAACATTGTCTACATTGAAAACAGCATCACATTGATGCATTTTTTCATATACATAAACAACTCTCAATGTCCATTAATAGCTGTTTTTTAGAGAAGATAAAGGTGTAGAACTCTTGTCCACAAATGGACAAAAAACATAGTTGGGTCTTAGGAGGATATGCATAAAGAAAATGGGGTGAGATGCTGTTGCTTCAATCTAGCTCTGTTTTCCATCTACACGATATACACAAAAACACAGCATTTTTACAAAAAGGAAATAATTTCTTTTCTTTTCTTTTTTTTTTTAAATCTCAGTTTTAGGACCTAAAATGGCATTTACACATTGATATGAAGTCCAAACATACACAAAATATTTGTTTGACAAAATATCCACATTGTGAATGGTGTGTATAGATGTGTGCTTTTTTAATACAATATTTCAGACCATACTAGGCATAGGTACTGTGTGAAGGTAAGTCCTAGTTGTACAACTCTGTGTACTTCACCTTTCTGGTCAGTCTTCAGTCATAAGGTACAGGATAATAAGTAACATGCTTATGTTAAACAGAAATGACACTGCTGTAGTGTTTTGGGATGTCAGGGGATGGCAGGTGATGCAACTGCGTTTGCCTGGATATGCAAGCCCTACATGCACAGTATATCCCACACAGCTGACTAACTGATGCAACCCATGCGTTTGTGTTTTGAACCACCATCAGTACAGCCTTCTAAATGATGCATTGTGGTACATTTCCAGCAGGCAAGTGTATCAACCGAGTCTCCCAAATGAACTAATTCTGCCTGAATATCTTTCACCTACTATATACTGACACATCCCTGCAGGAATCATCATCATCCTCGCATGGCTGTGATTGATGTCACTTTACATCTTTCATCACAGCTGAATATTCCTCACCATAGCTGAATAATGAACGGTAGGAGCTACTCTCATCGCAGGGCTTGTCACTGTGCATTCTCTTAAACCCAGCTGCCCCCCGGTACTGGAGGCAGCCACAGCTCTGCCTGTGTTGCTATGGTAATGCCGTTCAACACTTGTAGTAATATACATATTGTGTACATCCAGACAAATGTCAGCTAAAAGCACAACAAAACCAAATGTTGGACAACAGAACGCAGTCCAAACAACAAGCACTTAAATGGTCAATAAACCAAGGTAAGAATTTAATAAAACAGCACACCAATGACACAAGCTCTGCAGTGCTAACGCTAAGCGGATCCAACAGTATAAGTATTATTTCTGTACCAATAAAAGTTATCAAACGAGACATAAAAGAACAAAAAAATGCTCACATTATGAAGCAATGATTACAGATTTTGCCTTACCTTTGCCATTTTCTGATCATGACTTCATATAAATTAATGGGGCTTCAGCTAATCCATTGTTTTGTGTAACATCAAAATGATTCCCATCAGAAACAAAGGGCCTAGGGTGTAACAGGAGCATCCGGACATTGGACGAGCCTGCTGCTAATGGACACAACACATTAATGACTAATATAAAATCTGTTGTGGTCAGTGTGAAGATCCAACAGCTGTCCCACTTGGTGATTCTTATAGCTACACTAGATGCCCATGTACATTTACGAAATTAAAGTTGGAGTCTCTGTGTGCTGTGAACCAAACTGTTGACATTAGCTGACAGCATTTTAAAGCTACCACGTAGACCAGTGGTTCCCAAGTCCAGTCCTCGAGTACCCCTATCCTACATGTTTTAGATATTTCCCTCTTCCAGCACACCTGGTTCAATTAATGATCAGCTCATCATCCAGCTCTGCTGAAGCCTGATGGGGAATGATAGGATAGGGGTAGGGGTAGGATAGGGGTACTCAAGGACTAGACTTGGGAACCACTGACGTAGACTGTATAGAAGAAGTGGACGGAGATTCTATGATATCTCCCATTAGTTTTTCTGAACTGCTGTTTTAAAGCTAGGAGTTTTACCATGTTGGCCCTTTGGACCTAGCTGCAAGACCACAAGAAACTTCATCAAATATTTATATGCCCATCATTTGACGGTCTTGTCACAAATCTCACTTACTTATGTGACATATTCAACCTGCTCAATAAACCAAATGCATTACTTCAGGGGAAAATGAAAACTGTCTTCAAGTTGGCAGATAAAGTAGCTGCATTTAAGAACAAATTCGACTTGTGAGCGTGGTACGTGAACAGAGGTATATTTGACATGTTTCAAACATTAGCAAGGATTTTGGAACAGTCTGAGCCACCGCCTTCATTCTCTCGGCCAGTGCATGATCACCTGTGTTTGCTTTTAAAAGAGTTCGAGCAATACTTTCCGACCACAAAAGACCCATGAACTGCCAAGGAATGGATCCGTGACCCATTTGTCAACAAACCAGATGGATCCAGTGTGTCTGTGCAAGAAGATCAACTGCTGGAGACCGCAAATGACAGAGGCCTTAAAAGTATATTTGAGACAACAACTCTGCCAGTGTTCTGGATTAAAGTCATAGCAGAATGTCCTGAGATCACCACAGTAGCAGTGAAAAACCCTGTTGCCATCTCCAACATCCTATCTGTGTGAAGCAGGGTTTTCTGCAGTGACAGCAACCAAAACATAATTACGCAGCAGAAGGACATAAGCAACACACTTGGAGTGTCATTGTCTCTCATCACCCCTAGATGGGATCGTCTCGTTGTAAAGAAACAAGCTCAGGGCTCCCACTGAATCAGCGTTATGGTGAGTTTTATTTTCCATGCAGTTTATATCTGTTTTTGTGGTGTATCTTATGTTGAAGGCAAGGTTAGCCTTTACCATTATAACCAGAAAGTGTGGGACTGAGATCATCATGTTATGATGTTAGTACGATGTTACAACGGCTCTGCTAATAAAGTTGCATACACAGTGGATTCATGTTACGTTTAGAAAATACCTGTTTTTGCCGGTCATATCTTCTTATTTTGTTGTATTTATCTGCCACACCTTAAAGGTTTGTCCATGAAAATGTCTGAGATGAAACTATTGAAAGGTTGGGGACCACTGGCTTAAATTACCTCTATAGCTCCCTTGGCAAACAGCAGCCGAAACAATAAGAAACCTTTGACATTTGTTGAAAGAAACTTACTAGAGCATTAAGTCTTCTATTATCTGTACAAAAGAGCTGAAAACATGTGAAGTACGAAGGGAAGTTTGACAACCACAGAGTAGGCCGCCTTTTGTCTGTGTGAGCTCCAAATTTTGCCTCTTGACGGTTCAGTTTCAGTTTCAGTTATTACCATTTGTACACAGCTCCATTGTGCATATTTCTTTAACAAATATAAAATCTGCTGACATCCCTCCAATCCTGTTAAGGAGACTTGTCCATGACAAACTACTGGACAATTTAGTCAATAGAAACCGCTTTTTGTTTTCATCTTAAATATTTATTTTTAAGGTACTTTCTATATTTCTAGTATGTTCTGACGGTATGTTGATAAGTGAGACTGAGAAAGTCATAAGTATGGTCATTATAACCTTAATAACACAATACATTTTTATCACAGCACTTTAACTGTATGTGAGCATATATGAATCTTCCACAGTACAAAATACAGCATTAATCCTTCATTTTAAGACATTTTAATACCCATCATATCATAACCTTGAAAAATTCCACTGTAGAAACTAGTTCACGCTGACTTTGTGAGACTTCAGAGCAGAAAAAGAATCTATCGGCTGTTTTCCAAACTAATGAAAAAATGTTTGAAAAGAATGTGTGTGATAGACACATTACCATCGAAGGGCGATCTTTATGGGTGTGGTGAGACAGGAGGTGAACAGGTCAGCAGGGAGGTCAGGGTTCATAGGCAGCAGTTCACTGGCTTCACATGCTGCCAGCTGGATGCAGTTCTTCATGGAAGGGGGCAGCGGCATCTGGGCCAGGGGATGGCTGGGATTGATGGCTGCAACCTGCACAGAAAGAGACCGGTTATTTAGCTGTGAAGTAGGATGTTTAGAAAAATGTAAACTTTTCATACATTTGTCAGATTTTCAAATCGGGCTAGAGCAGAAAAAATATTTGTCAAAAATCATATATCTGTATATTTAAGATTAGATTAGATTAGATTCAACTTTATTGTCATTACTCACTATAATAGAGTAATATATAATAATAGAGTGTGTATACAGTGTACAAATTGGTATTTCCTACAAAGTGGGATAAATTATGTTGTAGTTAGATTGTCCTACTCGACAAACATAAGATTAAATTTGAATTGGCCCAGAGTGTTACATCACAGATTATTGATGTCATTAATATTTGTGGGCCAGGAAGTGTCTATTAATCTATAAAGTCCAGTTATAGATCTTCAGTTATCAGTTTATGTTTTATGTCTATGCATCTTTTACATTTGTTTTATATCTGTTTACTTTATTTATCTGTTTACCTTTATCCATCTTTAGAGTGTCTCTGCACTAAAAGTACTTTAACTTGTGTTTGTCTGCCACAGAAGGAATAAAATCAGAAATTAAAGGTTCAGTGGACCTTATTTAGGGGAGTAAGAGCAGTAAATAGATCAATCTGGTAACAAGCATTCTTCTTTTTTTTTCTCACATTATTATACACATTCATAATGAAAGCATTCTCTCATTATAGTTCACTTTTACAAATAGATCCTCTTAAATCTTAAACACTGGAGCAGTAATGCCACATTTCTGACCAAGGATTATAGAAACAAGTTCTATGATCTCAAAGCAACTATGTTATGTTGTGTTGTGTTATAAAGATAATGGTAAAATTGTTTTAAGTTTATTTAGATGGTGGCAGGTCATAAAGAGGTGAGAGGCAAAGATGGTCTTCACTTTACAAAGAGCAGGTTAAGTAACACAAGTTCAACTCATACTTCCTTTTGTCTAACATTACACTGATTGAGACTTTTATATAAAATGCAATCGATGAAAACTAAGTGACGTAGCACTATAATAACCAATGACCAACTAGGAACACATCATAACATGACCCAACGATCAATGCATCGTGTGTGTTTAGATAACTAGAACTACTAACCTCAGGCTTCCACTCCAAAATTATCTAAGCTTTTGTCACAGTCTAGGATTTTATATTTTAAGTTATTTGTATTGTACTCAAGTTTATAAAATATCTGTCAAAATCCTCATTTTCAAAATGTTTTCTGAAAAGTATTGGTGTCATCTGTTCTTTGCATAACTGAAAGTGTATGACTTCATTGAACAACATGTTTCTTTCTGATATGTTTGACTTATTTCCTAAATATAATATACAACATGCATAATATAAATTTGAGGTAAAACAGAGGTTACCATTAAAGCACCTATGGGTCCCATAAATAGTGTTGTCTCATTCTATATCCCATCTGATACAACAATGTAACAGTCCCATATGTTGTTCAAGTGTCTGATCAGGATTCCTTTTATGCTGCCGAAGCCACTGGAACTGGTCATAGGAGGAACGGAGGATTTAGAGTTATGCAAGTGCTGACTGATAGTCATGGTTTTACAAAGAGAAACAGACGAGGATCCAGGTGACATATACATTCTTTAACATAGTAAGTAAGCTTGTTTGTGGTCAGTGTTTGTCTGCAACACCCACAGTGCTTTGTGAAAACACCATTTGTTGACAGACTTTAATAGAAAAATGGGTTTGAGTGAAGCCACTGCCGTTTGAAATATGGAAGTGTTTCATTTCATCAGTGTTGCTGCATTTTTTTCCTGTTTGCTCTGGTAATACAGTATCCAGAAACTGAATTTAGTGTTGCAACAAAGGCTTGATATTATGTTGTACCAGAGGGACATAAAGTTTAACAATAACAGAGACAGATATTCAGAAAAGAAAAGAAGCAAATATGCACAAAGAATACGGATAGTAAGAAGCAAATGATGAAGAAAAACACAAATCTCTGCTCACTTTTCTTTTTTTTTTTCTTCCACACTTTAAATTAATTATCTAAAGTCGAAGTGTGAGCTTGTGCAAATGTCCAGCAAAGGCAACAGGTGAAGGCATTAGCACCCTCTAACCTCCTACACAAGGCTGTTCGACTGTTGTCATTAAAGCTGAAAGCCGTCAGATTTGGATTCATTCCACTGCTACTCCAAAACTTTTTTTTGCAAAATATCTATTATTCATCTGATCAGTTGTCAACACAGTAACAGACTCTTAACTCCAGTTATTGTTTTTCCTGGAGTGTGTCTGTGCTTAACTGTGAAATTTATTCTTTTTGGATCCTGTCCATATTTATAGAGAGTTTCTCCACAAAAATCTGAACAGACTTTTGTCCACATACACAGTTGGAAAAACTATAAAAGCTACAACACACATTTTACTGACATTATGGACGACATGGGGAGTGCAATAAAACCTTCAATATTCCCACCGATGCGTAAAAACGGGAAGGATATCTCACCAAATGAGATGCAAACTGAGGCTTTTTGCGCATTTACCCCCTTCTGGAAAAAGAAAAAAACATTTCAATCGACATGTTGTCTGAGACATTTTGAGAGTGTAATGATAACGTGATAGTTTATTGATCAAGGAAATATTCCTTTTGCTCATTTCCTTAGCAGGTGGTCTTCAGTGTTAAACAGCCTCATGTCTGTTCTAAACACCATTACCTATGCTCAATCAATACTTGGAGTTTTTGAAAAATGCAACATGCTCGTATATGATGTAAAACTTTAATTATTTCTGGAGGTCTCGAGTATTTATGTGCTCATTTTGCTGCTGTACTGTTGATTTGTTTGTTGGAAGTTCAATGTGGTTTCTGTCTTTCGTTGAGTAGACTTTAATGAGCTGTGGGTCTTAATGGAGGCAGCAATCCAAGATTCTCTTTATCATAGCTGTCTGCTGCTGTTTTGTATTTTGCAGCCCTGTCTAATTTAAGGAAGGGCTGCGTTGAGATGGGAGATTATTATATTATTATCATTAGAAGCTCTTTTCAGCAAAGGCTTTTTTTATTCAGAACAATCCTTGTATCATGTTGGCTTTTTTCTTTTCTTTTTTTTTTTTTTTTAAATTAACAACCCACACCATTACTACAAGCAGCCAGAGGGTAAAATTATGCCTACTTTACAACACCCCCATTTATGTATGATCTAATTTAGGATGGAAAAAACAGAAACCTGATCAGATTACTTCTGAGAAAATAAGAGAATTGGAGCAATTTCATTACATTGGCAAGTACCTGATTTGGTTAATGTTGGCATCTTATTTTGAAATAAAGCTAATGAAAATAGACCAACACGACCTTTAGCAGAGAGTAAATGCTATGTAAAGACTCATGTCAGGCTAAACTCCTCATAAGATGACACAGCAATCATAAAATTTAGAAGTGGTC
Source organism: Maxillicosta whitleyi (assembly GCA_029822895.1). Classification (NCBI taxonomy): domain Eukaryota; kingdom Metazoa; phylum Chordata; class Actinopteri; order Perciformes; family Neosebastidae; genus Maxillicosta; species Maxillicosta whitleyi. Next base: position 4,084 of record JAPSES010118063.1, on the reverse strand, counting down.
CATTGCATTGATCTTAGTTCACCGTTGGCGAACAGAAGAGCTAAGAAGTTTGCAAGTAGTTTAGTAAAACATCAAACCATTTTGTAGTTCAGCCCCAAAAACCAGCTGATTGCAAACAGAATTACAGACACAAATGGGAAAATGGCAGAAAAAAGGAAAAGGCACAACTTCAATATATAGCAGATATATCCTAGCAAGTTTGGTGAAATAATATAATGTTAGCCTCATAGCATAATTGCCAAAGTCATATTTTTGGACAAATAGTGATTTATGCATAATTTTACTCTCCAAACAATGCTGTTTCATTTTATGCTGATATTGTGATTTGGCCAAAAATATGGATTAGGCAATTATGGCTAATGATTTGGAAATGGTTTTCCAACTATGCTTTAGAAATGGAATGATGACAGACTCATGGACATACTACTTGCTGAATACATCTACTGTGATTCAGTGAACAAATCGTATCAAAATTAGCAAAACTACAATTTAGTTAATGCTTGGCTATCTAATACACAGATTACTAACATTTTAAAGGTGTATTTTTTTCACCTTAGTCATGCAAACTTACATTAGCAGAAAAAAAACAAAGCCAACACCTCTCCCTACATAGTGTCGCTGAATCCAAAACTTCCTGGAACTACATTCTCCTATATCTGGTCCTTTAAATTCTATCCTTTACAATTACATAATTCTACATAGATCATAACTAGGATTATACAATAGGCACAAGGCATCATGGGTAATCATTTCATCTACTTCTCTTCTCACCCTGATGCACCCATCACTCTAAAATATGGTCAATGCACTCATCATTATCCATTGAAACACAGTCCAATCTTTATGTTAAGAAGTGACAATGTATCACTTAACCAGTTAAAAAACTTGTGGCAGAAACTTATTCATCACTGCAGTAACTATCCAATGGAAGGATGTCAACTATTGTCTGAAACATGTTTTGTCCACTTTTTTAGTGAAAAGTGCACAGGTTCATCTTGACAAGTTGGTGACACATGATTAATAGAAACAGACCTCAGTTATATCACACATGTAATATAATGTAAAACATATTAGAACAATACTATTTTCATTGAGATCAATCTATATTTAACCAGGAAAAAGACTTGATGAGATTCAAAATTTCTTCTGCAAGACTGTCTTGGCCAAGACAGCAGCAACAGACGTTAGAGAAAACAGAAACTGCAGCCATACATTCACACTAAAACCATACAAAAAAAAAAAAAAAACTCAGTAAAACTCAGTTCTAAAATCAAATCCAATCAAATTTTAATTATAGCAGCAAATTATAACAAAAGTTATCTCGTGACATAGAGCTGATCAAAAACAGACTCTCAAGCCAATTTACAGAAACCCAACAGAATCCTCCAAGAGAAAACACTTGTGAGTGGTGACAGTGGAAGGAAAAAAAAAACACATGAAACACTATGGTAATAACATAGATATAAAACACCATCAATGAATTAAAAGGTAGTAAAAGTATACAACAACGTTCCTTAAAAGCAACTCAGAACCCAATTCAATCAATTAGAAAAACATCTACATACCGGTTTATCCTTTTCCCACTAAATTTAAAATAACTTTGAATGTATTTACAGCAGCGTTTCTCAAAGTGTGGGGTGGAGGTATTGCAGGTGGGGCGTGATAAACTATGCACCAAACAGGCCCACTGCAGCCACTGACTCATTCATGCTGGTATTTTTTTTTTCATTGGCCTGAATGGTCTCTGTTCATTTTTTTTGTAAAATGCGAAGCAAGAAACTAAAGCAAAATTAAAATTTAGTTTTATATTTTCTAATTTGATGTTTGTATGTTAATGTTCTAAGCTGTTATCTGTGATATTACTGAAATGTATTATATTGATGCTGCTGGTATAAGATGAAAAAGATATTGCTTTTAATAAATTAAAAAAGTGAGTAAACTTCTGTTTTGTTTTGTTTTTTTAATTGCCATTTTTGTTGGTGCGACGACAAGTGGGGCATGGAAAATACCATTCTTTGGAGATGGGGAATGATAGAAAAAGTTTGAGAACCACTGATTTACAGAGACCAGTTCCCTTATTTTAGCTCCTGTTGTAGGTTCTTCCATTCAGTGGAACCAAGTCAGTTAAAAACTAATTCTGTCCCAGTTCTGTTCCGACTTTAGGAACGCAGAGATAACAGAGATCAAGGGCCCAGAGACTGAAATTATTAAAGTCAACCCAAGAGATGTAGACCAGTAAATATGGTGGCAGCAGACCTGAAATACACTTAAAAATAAAAGTATGACACTGAAAAAACATGTTTATCCAACTCGAGCATATGAAACAGTGATGAATTAGCATTCTGAGGCCTGTAACAAACCTAAGAATACTGTCATAAACACTATGAACAGCATGAAAACACTGTGATGACAGATTCGAATAAATAATACCCCAATAATCCAACATAGACATGAAAGTGGAAGCAGCAAATTTCTTTTTAGCCTAAAAAGAAAGACAAGGTTTTACTAGACAGTGAATCACTTATAAAAATACCAAAATATCTGTACTCAGCTAAACACTCGATAAAGTGTCGCAGAAGAGACCAAATCATGAAAATGCTGGATGTCGAAGTCCTGGGCTGGTGCGGTTACTCATGTTCTGCGGTTGTGAATCCAGTTGGATGTACTGCCAAATTCTCCAGAACACCTTTGGAGACGGTTTATGGTAGAGAAATGAGCATTTAATACATGGGCAACAGCTCTGGGGGGCATTCTTACAGTCAGGATGCCAATTGCACACTCCCTCAAAACTTGCAACATCCCTGGCATTGTGCTGTGTGATAAAACTGCTCATTTTAGAGGGGCCTTTTATTGTGGCCAGCCTAAGGCACACCTGTGCCATAATCATACTGTCTCATCAGCATGGCAAAGAAGAAGTGCTCACTAACACAGATTTAAACAGATTTATAAAATATATTTGAGTGAAATAAGCCTTTTGTGAACATAGAAAAAGTTTTCGATTTTTGAGTGAGAATGGGAGCGAAACCAAGTGTTGCATCTATATTTCTGTTCAATGCAAGTATCTGACACTCAGAAAGTCAACACACAAAGCCCTAGGGTTAGACTGAGGAAACGTTATATAGACCTATATGATGATGTCTTTTCAGACTCAGCGTTTCATACAAGTGCAGGTTCTCACCCAAGTGAGTGTGGTGAACTGCAGAAGGTAATATTTACTTCACGACCAATGAATGCAACTTTATAGAATTTAGTTACACAGCTCTGTGTGTCCTGCCTGTCTACTAAGTGTTTATCATCAGTAAAAATGTACTTTAGGAGCAGCAATTTGTCACCCCACATCCTGAGCCCTCCCGTTCTCAAACAAATCCACACTGCATTTTCTACATCCTTCAGTGGATGCTAAATAAATTAGATGGGTATTAAAGATAGCTAATAATCTACAATGTCTCCTGTTCCCAGTGAGTAGGCAGAATAAACAAGCCTGTGGGAAGACAAATGAAGAATTGGCCGAAAGTTTTACATTTAAAGAAAGGGTAGAATGATTTTTTTTCAAAACACAGTGAAAAAAATGAAACGGATATGATGTTCCTGTTAATTAAGTTAATTTTAAACCAAGACTGATTCCAGGAACGTCAACACTAGGGCATTAGAGACTTCAGATTTTTTAAATTTTACTTTTTTTTCAATGAAGTTGAAGTCAAGTTGACTCGTTGTGTGATGTCATCATCACATTGACATAGGACGAACACAGACACACAGCTGTTCAACAACGAGCAACTAGTACTAACGTTCACTGGAACGTGAACAAAGTACAATAATGAACAGACAAAAAAACTGTCCAGACACAAGCATCAACAGTCCTCAGATATTTTCAACCAAAACTAAACACAAGATAAATCCTTGAATTTTCTTTTAAATTTAAAGGAACAGCATAAAGTGGAAAAAGGTTAAATGTCAGCAGCCAACAAGCACAGTTAGAGAAAAGACCACATTGTCTTCATGAAAACATAGACTGTGTTTGTTAACAAATTCACGGGTAGCTCCCACGTGGGTATTAATAGTTCATTCTAAAAGTTTGTTTAGT
>JAPSES010118009.1:0-16875 GCA_029822895.1 Maxillicosta whitleyi | reverse complement strand
GTCACTGTGAGGAAACTAATGCAGATACAGACCTGCAACTAGCACCAAACTGGAGCTGAAGGTCGACTGAAAAAGTATTTCTTTGTTAGCAGCATGTAATTCCAATTTATTTGGGTATGTTTCCAGTGTCAAGAATGTAATAAAATAGATTTAAAAAAACAAATGTGGGGGTAATATTGTGGGGTGTCAGTCACAATAATGCGGAGGTTTGCGCTCTCTGAGTGGTTTTCTAGTTCTTAATTTTATTGACCTCTTAGCCCAGTGTTTTTCAACTTTGGGGTCTCCTGAAATTTCTAGCAATTGATAAAAATAAATAAATAAAAAATTACAAATCAAACATATTTTTAATGACTCAATATAACTTTCATTATAATTAAGAAACAACACATTTTTCTTAATAAAAATCAAGTAAAATGCAGGATATAATATCTGAGAGGGCATATCTTGATTGACCCGATCACGTGACTGTGTACGTTACTACGCTTCAACCTGCCCGGACTCAGTCGCAGTCAGAAAACCAGACTGAACAGAAAATGGAAAGATATCTTCACCGGCCTATCCCTGCTAAGACATATCCATAAGAAAAATGTTTCCATTTTGAATGTCTGGGGTCGCCAGAAATTTGTGATGTTAAAATAAAAAAGCCAAAAAAGGTTGGGAACCACTGTCTTAGCCTCTTATAAACAATAGAGCAAGAGAGACGCTATTGACCATTTTTCATCATAACAGTGGGAATGCCCTGGTTGATGGACTGGTTCCAAACTTATCAATACTGACCAGAGCCAACTCAATAAATCCAACTCCATATTTACAACTTTGGTGTTCAGATATAGATCTATAGTCTGATCACAAAACAAAACAAAAAAACAAAACAAAAAAACAACATCATGGGAGTGAGTTACATGAACAGTCTTATCAAAATGAGTTCTCTGATCTTATTTCCAGTTCTTTAAACTGAGATTCTAAAATACAGGCAACAGTGTTCATGAAATGCAGCGCAGAAAAGTTCCACATGTATTCATGCTCAGTAGTTTGTACTTATCGTAGGTCAAAAACTCTGCACTTGAAGGCAGTAGTTGTGTCATCTAAAGGTATTTAGGCAACAGGGATGTGACCTCAAAACCCTCAAGTGAGAACTAGTCACAGTGGCTGCAGCTGTAACTCTTGCACAAAAAGATTATAAAAGATTTGAGTCTATTCTCACCAGGCTGTTTGACAGAAGTAGTTCAATGTCAGCTGGAGCCTCATCTGCAGTGTCTCCAGGATATCTGATCCAGTATGTTCTGCTTCAAAGTACAGGTACAAACCGTGTTTGATCCATGATACTCATGTTACACCTGTCTCCTCCAGTGGAAAATTGTAATGTCTGTTGCATTTCAATGACATAAAAACTGAATGAAATGCATCATGACCATTCAGACTGAAGTCTTATAGCAAAACATCAGATGTGTAACTGATTTAGGATCACATGTGAAAGTGACCTCGGTCTGGTTTAAAAAAAAAAAAAGAAAAGATTTGCACTGTTCATAAAAATGATCACATATGGGCCAAATATGGGCAGGATTAGGGCCTGCAGGGTAAATGGAGCCAAATGTCCATTCATTCTATTTATCATTTTGTCTTTCATTGTACACTACATTTGACTAGAAATCAGTCTTGTCAATGGAGAACAAATAAATAAAATGCTCCAACACCAATTGCTCAACCACAATTTCATAACCAAAATGAAAACATTAAGGTGAGCAGACACTCACTTATCCATCTTGGTATAAATCATCTACTGGAAAACATTGGTGTGGACCTTTAATGTACCACAGCAATGAAAATGAAACAATGATTTTACAATGCACACAAATGTGTGTAAACCAGACCCTAAAACAGCCCCCTCTGAAGCCAGCAATAGATGCAATGGAAAAGTCAACCAAATCAATGTAAAATGAAACAGTTAATGGGATTACAGCAACATTACTGTTTGTTTGGTTGTTGTTAATCAGTCAACTAACTAGTGTTTACCAGTATCTAATGTCTAGCTTTACATTAAGCTCAACAGACCCTCAACATTAATGCTTATCTTTTGTAAAATATAAATGTTATTTCCACAAATTTGACATCACTGAAGGTCAGCACCTCCTCAAAACACACCATACATTAGGGATGCAGTGGTACAGGTTATCCATGGTTTGATATTTTTTGTGGTTCTTGAGTCACAGTTCGGGACAGTTCTGATGTAGAGCCCAACTCTGCACCGAAACATAACTGGGAGCTAATCGATCCAGTTTTTTTGAGAAGAAAGTAACAAACATGGCAATGACAGAGGAGGTTTTTATTAATGTGGCTACTAATGTTAATATTGAGTATATTGGAAATATTGAGTAGTTGGAAGTACAAGGGCTCGGGCCAGACTCGCTGCCCTGTAATGCTCTAGCTATGCTTCACATCCTTCTCCAACCAATGACAGCAGAATTCTGTTGAAAGTTGTGAGTTGTCCAGAAGTGTAATTTGAAAATGACAAACGAGCCGTACCTCAGTGCATGCTCGTACCGAACCATGAGGGGCATACTGAATGGTATGATTTTATGGCATGTACCATTGCACCCCTACTGTACATACAGTATGATTCTGTGGAAAACAAAAGTACAATCTTGCAAACTCGGTGAGTACGGTCTTGGTAAGAAAGGTCCCAGAGAAGAGGATGTCCTAAAACCATAAGTCTCTCTGCAATTTCAACACCTGTGTACTTCATAGGCTCTGCTGTATTTCTGCCAACGGCTCCCTATTTCCACAGCACACCACAGTATGTCACTCAGTTGGGTTCAATACATTTGTACTATTTACATATCATTTATATATATTTTTAATATATTTTCAATATTCTTCAAAACTGGATGAACAAATGTCTTTGTATCCCCTATCATGATTAAAAAAAAAAAAAAAGGTGTATTTCTCACTATTCTTTGTGTCCCAACATTGTATCACATCCTCTGGTGATGATCGTTAACTCAATAAAACTTTTTGGGGTTAGCCTTCACAGAACCTGTTGCCTTTGAGAGTAGCACATAATGCGTCTTGGGATATTGTCGAGCCAAGTCTGCACGAGTCACCAACCTGTCCATCCTTAGTTTTAAGCTAGCAGACAAGAAGAACAGTCGGCTGTTCGATCCGATCGTGGTTTGTGCAAACTTTTAAAAGGAACTGTACTTGGGCCTTGATTGATGACGTTTCATGAGTTTGCAAAAACAGGTGAACAGACAAGAATCCATCATTGAGAAACGTCCTATGCATCCACTGTAAAAGGTGAGACATTGGATGAACATGAGGCTCAGCAAATGAACCAGCAGAGCTCAGTGTTTGGGCTAATAATGCGTGAACTCAGAGCTAATAAAAGACTTGTGCTGATGCTAAAAACCTGTTTCTGCCTTGCACAGAATATTGATCAGCAATCAATAAAGATACAGACATCAATAATGGCTCTGGTATCAATGGGATCCATTTTCATCTGTAGTTGTAGGGTTTTACGTAGTTTCCTTCTCCTTCAGTAGGTCTGCTGTTCCTGCTTCCACCGCTCCCTCCTGCTGTTGTCGCTGCCAGCACAAATCACCTATACTGATGACAGCAGCTGATCAATAGCCCACTAGTCCTGGTCACGCTTGTCAAGTCAATTTCCCACTAATGAATCCAGTTCGACCGTGATTCCCTTTGATGAACTATCTGAAGTTATTTATTGTGCACTTGCTGCGATGCACACAGAATGGATTGTTCTAAATGGGTTACACTGTGAGAAAAAAAGCTCAAGGTGATGGATCTTACATTTCCACTGCCTTTTGCTTTGTTTTCTTGTTTTCTTTGCTTTTGTTTTATTTTGTTTTATTTTTTTTTTATTCCCGTGGCCAAACGTCATGTCCCATTAAGCTGCGTACAGTCAAACAATGATAGAGTTTGATAGCACTTTTACCAATTTTTCTTCCACCTTTAACTTCAGAGGTAAACGTCAGCTTGTGTCAAATTCTCAGAATCCAAGTGCAGCAGCTCCTAGATTAATAATATTGGCCTGACGCTTCGCAGTCATTCGGTGAAATGTGTCATTTATGAGGCATAACAATATCTCCACTGAAACTCTACTGAAAATGAATGTAGCTTGGGTGTGGAACATTCAAGAACTGTAAAACAAAGTTAACTAGGGACTTATTAAAGCTCATTAAGTAACATAGCTATTGGATTAAAATGTACCCATGACACCTCTGAGGTATTATTGTAAATCAAGTGTTTAAGGAAAACTGTGACGTGATTAAATCCACAGAAAAAATTACATTTTTCTCCTTTACTGATGTTTTTGCATCAAAACTAAATGCTTTGTCAGTGAATAGTTTCATTAGTGGGAACATACTTAAATGAATCTGGTATATGTCACTTATAAATTTTACCGTAGATCATGCGCTTCATCTTAATTCTGACACAGAAAGTCTCACTTTAATAGCACAAATATATTTGCTCTATATATTTTTTTTCATGAGATTTGTTTTAGGGAGAAAAAATGGAACTTGGAATGAATAACGATAGAAGTTATGATGATGATGATACATTAATAAATTAAGAAAAGGATTAATTGACTAACTAGAAAATAATTGATAAATGAATTGAAGATATACTTCTAAATTTACATTAGTGAGTAGCTGTCAGAGATCAGAATACAGTGTTAACAAAATAATATATGCCACATTTAAACACAAGCCTATAATGGTCTGCCTGGACTTTTTCTTCTTATTTTGATTATAAACATTTAGAAAATATCTAATGGGTGAGTCCATATTTGCCCATTTTTGCAGAGCACTTTTTTCTTGATCTTTCAAAATCTAGAAATCATTTACAATTTACTGCATGATATAATTCTGCTAAAACAGCTTCTTCTCCAGCTTCTAGTGCAGACACGAGTGAAATTAGTGTAAAGACCCAATAAAACCTATAAAACACAATAGCTCGGGTTCAGAAACTGTTTCAATTTTTGCAGTTGCACAAACAGTGAAAGTTCCAGCCATTCAAATTGGACATGCGTAGGGTGTGTCAGCGATGACACATCAGGCTTTAAAGAGTTAACTGATATCCTTTTAGACCAATGACTCAGGGGTAAGGATGTCTCATATTGACTAATGCATGTTTCCTCCTCTCCTCTCCTCGCCTCGTCCAGTCTGGTCAAGGCGACTGAGAAGAGCATCTGATGTCAAAACTTTACTCCTCTGCTTCATGGGTAATTCAAGTCAGAGATGTTTAGAGTCTGTCAGTAGTAAAAGTGTTCAGTTCATGCACTTTAACCAGCAGATCTCTGTGTAAAGTGGTTTGATGTTATTGTTAAGTCATGATGCTAGCTGTATTCAGCTGCAGATGCTGGTCAGCAACTGTTTTGAGCATCTGGAAGTAATGGAGACATCTCAGTTTATGCATCAACAAGTTTTAGACATTAGTGAACTTTTTCTGCTCATTATGTCCTTGTATGTACTGCTTTATTTCACTTATAAGCTAATTTTTTTTTATGTCATATACTATTTAAACGTTTGTTGGATGGGAATGAATTTACTGCTGAGGTGGGTTAGTTTATGCTTCGTTTTTAACAAACCCCAACCCCCCAGAGATGCCTGGAATATTTACTAGTGATTACTGGCAAAACTATAATTCAGATCAGCCCTAGTTATATTTTTTGTTTGTTTGTTTGTTTGTTTTGGCATGAAGACTACTTTGTTTCTCTGGCACAAAGCAGAAAAAGGAAATTTTTTTATCTCTAATATTTTGGCCATGTCATTTATATCTATTAAACAGTTACAGGATCCAGAAAATGACATGTAAGTTCAAAATTTAGAGAAAATGTTCACAGGAACATTTGGGTCTCCACAGATGGGTATGTACATGATTGTCTGGAACATATTCAATAGAAGTGTCCAAAGACATACGTGCTGATAGTGATTTATACACCTGAATTTTATGTTTGCAGGGCATCTTCATTACACAAAGTAATAACAGACATGAGGAAAAATGAGGTGCGATCATTTTCCAATCTCTTTGGATTCCCTGAATCCAAAGCAACTGGTGTTGTTAAAAAAACCCCCCAAAAAAAACATGTTTTTGTGACCGAAACCACTGATTACAACACAGAGAAAAATATCTGTTTTGCAAAATGTCCACATTATTGTGGATGCAGCATCAGTGTGTAATATTATCCATCAATTTTAAAAGCAATTTTTGACACTGTTTATATCTGTGATTGATGTTCCAGGAAAATACACATAATTCAATATTGTTTTGATGGTGGAAGAGTCTGTAAAAAAGCAAACAAATGGGAAATCATGATGAATTAAGGGTTTGGGAATTCTTTCCTAAAATACCTTCTTATTTTGCAAATAAAGACCTAAAAAGATCACACATGGGAGAAATAAGCAGCCTGATCTTTTAAAGCTTGTTTCACCATTCTTGGAAATTCAAAACATGTAAACTGACTTTTCCCCACAACAATACTGAAATATTAGGGGTATAACGGAGCACTCATTTAACCGTTTTGGCTAGGGGGCTTCTATACAATTCGAAGGTGTACCGGACAAACACATAAATACATGTAGCCTATGTGAAGAATGCTGATTAGGGGAGTAAACATGACAACAGAGAATATAACAGAGGAACAAAAGCTGGATTGGACGTTCGAAGCATGTTTCACTTTCAGTTTTCTGTATTATAGTATTGATATGGTAGTTACAAAGCCCCCCCCCCTCCCCCAACTGGTCACCTTCACTGTACCGAAAACATATCGAAAATGTCTGTCGAAGATCATTCATTTATGAGACAGGGGCAGTTGTTTGCTTTACTAGTTTCAGCTACTTCTTGTAGCCTTCGTCAGAAGCATCACAATGATGTTGCTGTGACGTGTGTTATAGGCTGCTTAGATGGATTGGTCAGACAGCCAGGAGGGTTTACGCCCCCTGCTGTCTGACATCTTTTCCAGGACCGCCTCCCAGGTGCATGTGCCGTCATCCCTGTTCATTGTCCTTGGCGCGCATTTCCGTATCTCCTTGGCCTCCTTGATCCAGCGATGGTATCTGTTGCTTTCAGGACGGATGACCCTGGCTGGGATGGGGTCCTGGAAAAGATGTCAGACAGCAGGGGGTGTAAACCCTCCTGTCTGTCTGACCAACCCATCTAAACTGCCAATAAGACACATCACAGCAACATCATGGTGACACTTCAGACGAAGGCTACAGGAAGTACCTGAAACTAGTAAAGCAGGTAAACAAACAACTGCCCCTGTCTGATAAACGATCTGCAGTAAATTGAAAATGTATTGAACCAAAGACCCCTGTACTGAAAACATACCAAAATAAAATGTTCCTGAACTGTTACACCCCTATGAAACATCATGTGTTATATGATGTTTGAGGTCAGGGCAGGTAAGATAAGACTTTCAAGGAATAGGGAGGATAAAATAAGAGTTTGTGAGGAGGATTTTAGTAGCAACAAGGAGGAAGTGTATTTTCTGAATCGTCTCTTTAACATGCAGGTGTTACACTCTGATACCCATCAACTTGAGAAAGTTTGGATTTCATGTGCTTATGTTTACTGAACTAACGCTTGCACACAGCAGGTAGTTCAGTGGCAGCTTCACAACCTCTCCATTTCCAGGCTGCACAGTTCATCTAAATGAAACATAATCACAATATTGAACTTCTGTTCTGCAATTCGCAAGAGGTTGTAGATTTCACCGCAGCATTTTACAACAGCTGAATTCCAGTGTACTAATTAGGGCATTTACCCATGAAAAATCATTTCATGCATACAATACCACTGCAGAATGGAAAAAAAATCCCCCTCAAGCCATTGCAGTCTGGGTTTAATAGGTTTACAATCTTGTATGCTCTGAGGGTGAGTTTCAGAGTTTGCTTTCTTCAACTTTCTTTGCTCTGAAACGATTTGACTGTGTGGTATGTGATGTGTAGATATATACACAAGTAAAGAAGCAGAACGGAGGCCACTAAAAACTGGAAAAACACAAAAGCCCAATATTGAGCCTGTGTTTGTCTGCTCTAATAAACATAGTAGCTAACAGTGAGGCATCTTCAAGACTGATGGTACCTGTTACGAAAGATAAAGAAGAAGAATTTTTCACCTCTTTAACTCCTCAATCCTCAATTGTGACCCACAAATTAATGTCTCAGATGAAGGATAACAAATGCCTCACAGAGTAACTGGAGGTCTGAATGGATGTCTGAAGCTACACAGGGCACTGGTTGCAGCTGCTCTTTGAAAGAGAGGAAGCTCAATGTTGGCTTACATAAAATTTTTCAATGTATTTATATGTTAATTTTGCCTCCGTTCCTTGATAGGCCGGGTAGTCAAGTGACGGTGTATATCTCAAAATACCTGTTAAACAAATGGGATTCAGCCTTTTGACTGATCCTCCAATCATCATGAGGAAGCTCAGCATACAGGCCCGCTGAAACCCACCCACAGATCCATTCATTCCCAGAGACGCTGAGTGTCTGGGGAGGGACGGAACTGTGGCATTTATCCAATGACCGTTGAGTTTCGAGGCAATGAAAAAACTGCCCCATTGAAGTGCATGGATGCTCAGCTTCTATGGGCAAATGCTCTGATTCATAGCACAGTAGAGACACTAAAAGATGAAAAAGAAGAAGTTCTATGGACAAATGCATTGACAACGAAAGCAGCGCAATGGGAATGTATGAGACGTTAACATTGAATCAGCCGATTTGTGATAAGTAGCTGATTCTGAACAAACTCGTCTTCAAATGAACATGTTCTAACGCTTTTGTAGTTAATGAAATGTTAACACAATAAATATTATATAAACAGGGGTACCCTCTGGGGAAGTCCTTCCAGTCATCAGACATATGAGGTGTATAGCAAGGTTTTCTTTACTTTTTTTAAAATTTTATTTAAAATGATTAAATATGCAATCAACTTTGTACGAGGTTATGTGTGTGTTAAAAAACAATTCATGATATCCCCGAACTACCTACTGATGCATTATGCCACACTGTGAATTGAGAAGATAAAGATAACACAAGAAGTAGAGATACTCTACTTAATCCCCTTTCTTCTCAATAATATGTAAAAAAAAAAAAAAAAAAAAAAAAAAGTGATACTTGTCTAACTTTAAAAATAAAAGTTTTCCTTTCAATAATACAGTGGGTGACTTCCTGGATGTAAGGCATTTCAATATCATTACAATCTATAGATTTCTTGTTTTTACATTTTCTTACTATGTCTAACACATCACTACGACATACTCCACTTAAAAACATTGTATTGCTGCTAATAAATGTATCTGTATCTTCAGTTATTGCATCTGCACATTCAATGCTTATTGGGCAGTCAATATCTTTTTCATTTTGACATTATTAATTACCCTAATAATTATATCCCTAATATATTTTATTCCTAATATATTTTTTTATATCTCTGCAACTATTGATCATAATAATCTTTTTTCTGCTGTTTGATCATAGATGCTTTTAATGCAATTCTTGTACAACTTCTCATTTTCTTTTATAAAATCCCAGATAGAGCTTGTTCTTCTTTCTGCATGCCTTTTTCAAACCCTTTGACATCCATGGTTTTGAGTTTTTAAATTTGTGCTTATATATTTTTTTAAAGGACAATACATATTGTAAATTCTGAGAAATATTTCCAAAAAATAATTATATGATTTATCGATGTCCTGAACATAAATTTCACTCCAGCCATAATTTAATGATTCATGCTACAGTGCTTCAATAAAGGCAAATGATCACATTATAATTGTTTCTTTTTATTTCTGGGCCTATTTTATTAATTCTGTTCTCAACAAACATTTTGTAGCCATCTAGTTTATCTAATGCCGCTTTTACACTACACACACTACTTTTCTACTCTAGTAGAGCTGGTACCATATAGTGGAAAAGCACCATAATAGTTCATTTTTTTTCCATTTATCCAAGTCTCTGAAACTGCAATAACACAGAAATTGCAAAATTATACAGGTAGTCTTTCATTTTAGAAAACTTACTATAGAGCAGGGGTGTCGAACTTCGGTCCTCGAGACCCGGTATCCTGCATGTTTTAGAGGTTTCCCTCTTCCATCACACCTGAAAGCCAATACATCTTCTCAGGCTTCTGCAGAGCTGGATGATGAGCTGATCATTAATTGAACCAGGTCTGCAGGAAGAGGGAAACATCTAAAACATGCAGGACACCGGCCCTCGAGGACTGGAGTTTGACACCTTATAGCACAAGGTGGCTTCGACTATTAAAATGGATTAAAATGGATGAGTGAGAATCCCCTCATTTCCACTTTAAAATCCTCTTCTGTGTAGTATTCAGTATCCCTTTGTCATAAGGTTTGTGTTTGTCATGAAAAGGATCTTTGCATGAGTGCGACTGGACAGCTTAGTGGTTGACACTGCAAGCTCTGGTGTGGGAGGTTGCCAGTTGAAATCCCAGGTGGGCCCTTAGGCAAAGCCCTTTAAGCTATGCCTATATACCTTGTAAGTTGCTTTGGATAAAAGTGTCAGCCAAATGTAGTGTTCTGAATAAAGGTTTGGATTTCTAAATACTCTTAGTTCATTAGCAGATTAGTCAGATTCAAGGAATAACCAAATAAATAAACAATACCATTAATATTTACCCGTTACACAGTCCAGTCCTTTTCATTTCATTTAACTTCTCATGGTCATAGCCTTATCCTTATCATTATTTTACAGTTCTTTGTGTCTTGTATTTTTTTCTCCTTCTCCGATATTCTTGCTTGTCCAGTTATTTCTGCGTTCCTCTTTGCTAAATGTTCATTTACAAACACCCCTGTGCCCCATAGCTCAATTTTATGTTTTCTACTCACAAATCTGATGATGATATTTGATGTTTTCATCTGTTTTTAGGGAAGTGTGTGGCAAACTGCAATAGCATTACTATCAATAGAATGTGCTGTTGAAAAACTTAATCACTTGTTGCTCCAGTGTCATCAGTTCACCTGGTGGCGTCTCCGCTCCTTCATTGATGCCTACAGTGACACGTGCATATGTGTGAAGTGTGGTCTCCATATCAGATATCACCGCATCCTCCATCCTTCTTGTGTATTGTTCCGGTTCTTCAATTCTACTTTCCAGTTCCTCTATCTTCTTACCCTTGTCTTTAATTACAGCTTTCAATTGTCGCATCTCCTCAATCAGTTCAAGCCTGTCTGCTCTCTCACTACTTTAGGTAGCTCCTCTGACATAAAGTTCAAGGATTGGTTAAGTTCCTCCATGTCTTTTGCCAAATTCTTGGCCATTTTGTCCTCTTTTTTTTTTCTGAATGCAGAAGCAGTTGTTTCAGGAGTAACCCAGTAGGCCTCAGGCAGGTTTTCAAACTCACTTGATAAAACATGCATAGCTGAAATGTTCCAACACTTTAAAACACCTCCATGCATATGTCAAAAATCCTAAGCCAGCAGTTTGAAGCCAAGATCCTTTAAGATATTTCATGAATTTAGAGAGCTGATCTACACAGACATTTCCCGACAGCAGCCACCTTTGATGATGTCATGGACCTTATATGGACCAGTTGACACTGAAACTGTCACTTTCTGCCACCAATTAGGCCCCACCCACAAATAAATCATTGTTTACCAACAGTGAAAAGGTCTATAAAACATAAAAAAAGAGGCTCTTCTCAATTCCCTACCCCCCCCCTCCCAACTCCTCAATCCTTAGCTGTGAGCTAGAAATCTTGAAGAATGCCTCAATTCCCTAAAATGGTCATTGAGGATCAGTGATCCAAGCAGGCTGAATCGAAGAGCTATGAATGAGGCACATCCTTTCCAGGATGCCATAATGTGAATTGAGAAGAAGAAGGGAAAAGAGAAAACAATAGACAAAGAAGACGACAAAGTGCAGAAGACCCACCTCCTCTATAGATATAAGTATATAAATATAGATATATATCTCATTCTCATCCAACTAAAACACAGAAATACTTATTTTCATCTGGTTTCAGACATAAAACAGTTATAGCCAATTCTGCTATTTCATCCCTCTAAATCCACCAACATATTACACACTGAACCAGGTTCATCAGATTCTGCATGCTAGACTGCTCCTGTGAAACCAGTATCTATCTGAATAAACGGCTGAAATGCAGGCTTATTTTGTTTGCATTTATTTGGTAGGTGTAATAATGCAAAAATACCTCCTAAAAGAGGAAAGATTTAATCTGGGAATCTGGGAATGTGTGGCAGAAAGTTTTAATTATACTTGAGCAGTTTTTAAACCATTTAAATTTAGGTAGGCTACATAAGCAATGCCTGAAATGAACCATGTTTGTACCAAAACTGTCATGGAATAAAAAGTAAAAAAAACACATGTTGCATGGCTACGTACAAACATTTATTTCAAAGCGCATTCTAGAGAAATAGATAACAAAATGGATGCAATGTTTTTTTTCCCACTTTGTTTAAAGACATATAAGAAATAAGAAATAATAATAATAAGAAATTAATTAAGTAAAAAAAGTAAAAACTCTGAAAAGTGAAACATTCATCTGGCCAGTGGACTTTATTCAAAATTGAGTCAAAATTGATGTATTTATACGCCAGAACCATATCATCTTAGCACTAGCATTATAAAAGACTCAAACCATACAAATCAGTGTTAAGTATTTCAGAAATAACTGCGGTTGATGTTGCCTCTAGGGAGACACATGAGTCATGACTGATATGAACCTGCCAGTTGGTGATTCTGGACCAAAGACCAAAGTGTGTGACAATTATCACAGCTTATATGAGTGGAATACACAGAGATTATAAGGTGTTGATGAAGTGCAGAGACACACAAACTGGTCCAGAGTGTTAATGTCACTCACTTTGGGCTTCTCTCCACAGTGTGTCCTCACGCTTGTTTGGAATTACAAAGACAAGCATGCACTGTGGGGGTGGGGGTGGGGCTTCCCAATGGTAAACCAAGTATTGATCGTGTTCTTTCCATCTCACTCTCTTCTAACACACACATTCGTTTGGCAGTGGCGGTCTCCACAGGGTAACCTATGATTGAACTCTCCTCCAGCCCTCTCCCTCCGTCTCACACCCCTGCTGTGACCTTATAATGATCCTCCACGTTGCACCACGCCAATACATGCACACACACACACAAACACATGTGCGCGCACCTACACACACACACGCACACACACAGCATCTCTCTAAATTCCCACACCGGGTCTGTAATGATCTACCAAGCACTCCATGCTCTGAATCTTTTAACAGTCCACTCCTCTGCTCAGTCTCGGTGGAGCGCTCCACTCCTGTGTGTGCGTTTTGAGATTCTGTTAGTTACTTTCCTTAAAGGAATACACTTTGGGTTCAATATGTGCACCCATGCCTGCATTTATTCCCATTAAAAGGATGTAAAAGTGCACTGAACTTTGGTATGAGTTGTGTTTTTATGAAGAATATGCAGTTTTGTTCTTAAACTCACATGGTGGTAGAAAAGCTTTAATCCCTGCAGCGAGAAGAATAGGAGAATTCTCCTATTCTAAGAATAGAGAATAGGGAAGAATTTAGCACATATTTTTCTAAAGTTAGAATGGAAGAAATATCAGTGAGGGGTGACAGGGATTAAAAATAAATCGTATTGTAGAACCGTGGTGCTACTTTGTGTGGTGTTACTTACTATGACTATAGGCCCACACACTAGACCAGTGTTTCCCAACCTTTTTTGCGCCACGGCTCATATTTGACATTAGAAAAATCACAAGGCACACAACCAAACAAAAATGTCACAAAAGTATATTTATTGAATTAGACCAGAAAGTTCATAGGGGTCCACCAGCGGCCCCTCAAACTGAGCCCCCAGACTGAGCACTGTTGTATATTGTTGTATATTATGGGATGCATATCCCTCCTGGCCTAACCTGATACCTGGGGTTTGTGGGTAACTCACTAATCTGTGCATCACTACTGAGGGGGCTTTATCAACAGAACCACCACATCAGAGCCAGTTCACTTTTATTTTCACTATCAAACAGAAGCAGCAGACTGTTCTTACAGACTGGATCATTGGTGTGTGCAGTCACATGGATCTGTGTCACACTGTGGGTTTACAGAACCAATCAGGTGAAATTGGATCATTTTCCACGGCACACTAATGTGCCATGGCACACTGGTTGGGAAACACTGCACAAGACCACTTTACTTTCTTCTATTTGACTTTTCTTCCAGATATAGTGATCCAGGCATGTTGTAGTATCAATCAATTCATCACTCACTCAGTCAATCAATCAATCAGTCAGTCAAATTGTATTTATATAGCATCAAAACATAACAAAAATCCCCTTGTGACACTTTATATGTGGAGCTGGTTGGAACCAGGCGCTCAAGGCAATTTACAGAAACCCAACAGAATCCCCCAGGAGCAAACACTTGTGACTGGTGGCAGTGGTGAGGAAAAACGTCCTTTTAAAAGGTATAAACCTCGAGCAGAACCTGACTCCTGGAGGATGGCCATCTGCCTTGACCAGTAGGGGTTAGAGATAGAGGATAAAGTAGGAGAGAGAGTGAGAGAGAGAGACTGGGGATTTATCTTATCTTATCTTATCTTATCTTAACATTCCAGATTTAAGTAACATCAAGTTATTTGGAATTCACTTTATAATTTATTAGCATTCTATTTAGCTCAGCTAGTAACAGTTTTTTCAATGCGTGAAGGTGTGTTGAAGTTGACACTGAACATTTATATAAGCCCATCAAATAAAAACCTATGATAAAAAAAAAAAATACTGTATGTGGAACTGTGCAAGAGGCCCTTTACCACACAAACATAGACTGTTCAATTTTGAAATATCAAGTAGAAAGAGGACCATATCAATAGTATAATATTTTACATACACATGATCAACTAAAGAGTGGAACACATTGTCATAGCACATCGGAAAAACATTATTATTATTCCCTATACTTGGAAATCCTTGAAATACACTCATCTCTAAAGTGTATGTCAAGCAGGAGAGGTACAATAAACAAAGATAATGACTTGTATCAATATTTAATCCTTGCAGATTGATACAGGACATCAACTCGTGCATCAAATGACATGAAAGAAAAAACTGTTTCTGTTGTGCTAAAAGTGTCTGTATTGTCCAGAGTATATATGTGCAGTCTGTAGTTTAATCTGGATTGATATTTATATGATTATGAGCAACACAAAGCACTGAATTCTACACACAATGACTTGATGTGTTCACATATAGGTTCAGCAAGAAAGACTGGAAACTCTATTTAATGTTCAACACAACTGATTGTGACATATGCATTATTACATATAGAATTTTATGTATCAAACTGCCAGGCAATTATTTGTAATCATTTTAATATTATCTTTGGGTTATGTATTGGATACTTTTAAACATACTTATTAAATGGTAGGGCTTAATCCTTAAAGACATATTTTTATGCTGACTTCCATGTGCTTCACCATATCTGAGCAATTTATTAATATTTATAGTGACATTATCCATTAAAATTTCCATTTTTCAGTTAAAATCAGGTGTTTTCTATTGCATTTACTGATCATATAGAAGTTCCTAAAAACACTGAGGTCAATTCAGGTTATCACAACAAAACAGTGAAGACGGACAGAAAAGTGACTTCTACAACAAAATATATTATTAACTAAACATAAAAATGTGCATCTTCGACCGATGTCATTTGTCAAACTACATGGGTTTTACTGGTGAATCAATAGCAAAGAAGATGACTGTCTTTCCATGTTTATGATGGAGCCACTGAACATCCAAACGGGTCACATATCATGATGACAAGAAGTAGAGAAATTGAAATTTTAACCATATTATTTACATCCCAGTATATTGGAAATGGAACAGCAGTTAATGTAGGTCTTTGAGGGTTATATAAGGCCTTCAAAGGTTAAAGCTCAACAAATTGTGAAAAAACTGAACCATTTTTTTTTAGAGAAATATAGCATTAACATAATTTCAAATCAATGTAACTGCCCTGTAAACAAAACTAAGTATAATGTCACTTGTAGCCCTCCAATAATTTAGAAATTAACCCTCTGTGCATTTGTTTTGTGTTGTATCCTCTTGTGTTTTACTCACATTTACTGACATTTTTCTTGGATCACATGTCAAGGCTCGTAATTAAGAATCAACCACTGAACCTTCTGAAAGATGGAAAACACCTCCTTACTGGACATCATCACCTTTTATAACCAAAACACCTTTAAAACTAAAATTTCTAATTGCCAGTGTGGGTTCTATAATCCTCAACCCGTGAACAAGAAAAAAAAAGAAGAGAGAAATATTGATTTGCAGTTACAATTACTGCAAATACTCTGAGGTCAACAGGCACTACTAATCCTGTCTGAGGCCCCATGCACATGGGACTATTATTACTTGTGGACCTCTAATTTGTAATGATTGGGGGGGTTGTCTATGATCTTTATCCTTTGAATCTGCTATGTTTGTAATTTGTAAAGTAAAAATTCCACCGCAAGTGATGACACTAACTCAGAGAACAGACGTCCTGTCTTAATATTAGTCACAGGTCTCCATAATTTGATGTGATTTTCAACATATTTTGTTTCCTCCATGCATTTAGTCACCTTTTCCCTGGTCGAGGATGATGAAGGATGCAGTGGTAATTAGGGATGTCCCAATCCAGATTTTTGCACTTCCGATCCGATACCGATATTTTTTTGCACTTCCGATCCAATACTGATACTGGCCGATACCGATACCGGCCTATACAAGCATGTATTAAAATTTAAAGTTCTTTATCTTCCTTCCTTCTTTCCTTCTTTAAAGGGTTTTAGTTCTGTTGATAACAGCTATCCATCTGAATTAGTTCAGTTT
>JAPSES010117999.1:0-15980 GCA_029822895.1 Maxillicosta whitleyi | reverse complement strand
ACACACACACACACACACACACACACATATATATATATATATATATATATATATATATTTGAAACGAGGGATACTTTAGTTTTTTAAGTTGATAATGTTTGTCATTGAGTCAGTTTAGTTTTCCCTGATGATTGAAAGTTTGACTTTGTTAGAGGATTTCTGCAGGTCCTTAGAAAGGCTTTTAAAGTTCAGGATGGATTAGAGTATGAGATCAATATTTCTTTTATGCAGATACATTCACTTCAGTTTCTTAATAATAATAATAATTATTATTATTATTATTTACTTTTAAAAAAAAAATTGGACCAAAAATAAGAATTCCACCTACATGGAACTAATGAGCATTAATTCAAACTGTGCAGTGTTATAAATAAATCATTTAGAATCTTTTTTGTATGTTTTTAATAAAATCCTGCTGTATTTCATGCATGCATTTTACATCTGTAGTTGTTTTGTGCTTGTTTGTTTTTGCATTTTTTATTCGTGTGTGTTATTTTTATCTTTTGTAGTGGAACAACTACCTGTTTTTGGTTCGAAAGCTGGTTGATCGAGGAGTTTTGAGTGAAGAAGAAGTCATATCTCATTGGAAGAAGTTAACAAACCTGGCCTTGCCAGCGGTGAGGTTTCACTTCATCCATCACGCATCGGAAATTAAAAGATAAGCATAAGTTATCTGTGTTTTACCAGTGATTTGACTTAAATTTTCATGACTTTTGTGCTCTGTTGTCATTCCAGGAACTGATACTGAAACTTGAATTCCAGTCACAGAATATTAAACCCTCCTCCTCACCTCTGGTTGAGCTACACAGCCACATGGACATGCTGCAGGTCTCACATCAGGCAGTAGAGGGAGCTACATGACAACAGTGACAGCCCAGAATCCCACAGCATCCTTTTGTGTGGTCACCTCAGTGTTTGTCATAGATGTCAGTGCGTTTTTCAGTGGGAACACCATTCTGGGTGTGGTGTTATTGTTGTTATTGTTATTGACCATTTCTGCACAGCACAAATATATTCCAGAAAGGCTTATGGACTCGATTTATGACAGAAGCCCTTCCTGAAGTTAATATTCATACCTGGGGACCACAACATTTTGCACCTTAGAGCTATGAAACCTTCCTCTAATGTGGCTAGGTGACTCCATCATTTAGGAATTAAAAAAAAAAGTACATACATTCATGCAGGGCTCAAGATGAAGTTTGGCATGTGTGTTAGTAAATTTTAAATACAGTGTTTTTAAATAGATGAGCCATAATTTAAAAAAAAAAAAAAAAAAAGAGGATATTTAGAAAGTTACTAAAAACGAGCTGAAAATGACAAACAATTAGGTTTTTAGGAACCACCAGTGGGGAAAAATGTTCTGATTTTAGTAAAAGCACCTTTCACATACTGCCTTGACCGCCACCACTAGTGATTGCATGTTTATTTCATGAATGCGAAGCTGCATTTCTGATTGTTTTTGTTCATGTTGAACAAGCGCTGTTATATCCCTGTTGCTTTTAAATTGATATTTTTATGTTGCCAACACGTTAAAAATAATAATAATAATAATAAAACTCTATTCTGACTTAAGTGTTGATTGTGTGTGACTGTCATTAAGACACATAAGTTCACAATGGAAAAGCCACAGTCCAAGAATACATATTAACATCCCACACTAGATTTATAGTAAATAACAGTACAATCAGATAAAATGGGAGGGAAATTTAGATACTAACTGACTATGCACACAGTATTTGAATATGTCCCAGTGGGAGGCGTGTCCCTCCCCCCTCCCTCTCTGTCCGTCCTGCAGGAAGTTTGAGTTTTTTGTTGAGACTTTTGGAGACGCGCGCGGTCGTCTGCCCCGCGACCAGCCGGCAGACATGACTTAACGGCAGACCGCGGGACTATTTTACCTCTCTATCAAATGAAAGCTTCGATAAAACGACTCAAAATGCTCCTTTGGCTTGTGTCCACCGACTCATAGCTCTGTGTAAACTCTTCGTTCGCATCATGGCAAACGTTAAAGTTGCCATACGAGTCCGTCCTCTCAACGCAAGGTAAGTGGTCCTATTAGCTTCCCATTGACTTCAAGCTAAAAAAAAAAAAAAACCCCAACAACAATTAGTAAACACTGATAGAGCTAATTACTTCACTTCTCTTATGTCCACTGGATCTGTCCACATTGACGTTGCCACTTTTTTCAGTCTCGGCAAGACAAGTGACTATTGTTTGTGTTGCTAATTACCTGATGGAGACGTCACTTGTCATGTGTTAGCATTTATTTTAGCGCAAGTTTTAATAGAGACTAACTGTAACTTAAGCTAGCCGGTTAGCTAGCTAGCAATAGTTCAATTGTAAGAATGAGGCACATGGGGAGCGATGACAACTGGCTGTCAGTTGTGTCGGAGTAAGCACACTGTTATGTATGAGTGTGTAGAGTACAAGACAATGAACACAACTATCCTATGGTTTGACTGTTTAACTCCAGTAATTCAACGCCGGTTAAGTTTTTAGCTAAAGTTTGAGTTGCATACAAACTTAAACACAGTACGTAGGGCTGCATGTAAACTTATATTTTGTCAAGAATTATCAAATTATGAGACGCATTTAAGCCCAAGATGTTATGGTTTAATTTCAGTGTTTATAACTGCACCTCAATAAACTTATGTTAAATTCTAGAACATGAAAAATAACTGATGTTGTCATTGATAAATGACAAGTTGTTTGATTAGAGTTAAGATAAGATATTCCTTTATTATTAGTTCCACAAGGGGAAATTCCAGAATAATTATATTGTTTATTCTACCATCTACAAATATTTATGAAATTTTCATACTGTCATTGAGACAATACGGTATTACTGAGTGGGTCTTGGTGGAAAACTTGATGTAACAGTCTTAACAGAAAGTTGTAAAGTGTGTCTTACTGTAACATTAATATCCATAAATTGTTGCAGCATGTTCACTAACTTCAGGGTTTAGAAAGTTATTAAATATAGTTGCAATAGAGTCCATCAGTATTTTTGCAGGGGTCTTTAATGGGAAAGTTAATGGGGTACCATAACAAAGCATTATTCAAGCTATGAAAGGCTGCACAATGATTCTTTCAATTGGTCTAGTTCCTAGTATTTTGCATAACAAAAGAATATCTTAAACCTAGTGTGCACTGTCATGCAAATCTGCACTTCCTCATCTTTAGTTTTGGCACTGTTACTGTCCCATTTCCTATTTATATTGACAGTAAGCTGTATTTTATGTGAATCACTTACTTATTTAAATGAAAAACCTGCTGTGTTACAGAGATAACATTAACACCAGGCTGGTCAGCTGCATTCCTCATTCGGCTGGGCATGGAAGTGTGTTGCTCTTTGTTTTAGTTGACCAATAGGATTTAAAGGGCCCCCCCAGAGAATGCAGGCCACCTCTTACATGTGCAAGAAACATGTCGGTCCAATTGTGAGATTGCTCTCTTTAGAGTCGGATCAAAACACATTTTTTATAAGCTTTACCATTTTCCGTTCCCCCAGCTCCTTTCCACCATGCTGGTTAGCGGGAAGATTGAAGGTTGGTGGTTTTGGGTTGGGCTACTTGTTGGGCTTGGCAAACTGAGCCTTGCGTGGTGGAGCACAGGGAGAGCTGAAGATTACGACAGCCTTTTTCACTGCCCCCAACTCAGTACCACCGCTGAGACGTGAAGCGTTTGCTCTACAAGCAGCATTCGTTGTCATTATCACTCCAGGAGATCGAAACTCTCTCAGCTCCATGTTGTGATTGCCTCTAGTACCGCATGTGTTGCATCAGATCCAGTACGTAGTCCAGCTGCTGAAGTGCACACCAGTCGAGCTGACCTTGTTTTACTCAAGTGCACACACGTTGAAAGACACTCTGGTCCAAATAACATTTGTGCGCATGCTTTCAGATTTGTGGAAGCAACCCAAGCTGCTTCATCATAGGATGTCTCTGGAGAGTGTCAGGGTCTGTTTTCATTTAAAACTGAATCCGGTCAGTGGGACTCGCAGCGCTCATGGTGATTTCATGGATTGTCCACACACATACAGACAAAAAGGCTCATTGTGTTAACTGTCATGTGATGGCCTCAAGTGAAGTGGGGCTAGTCTAAGTTAGCTGGACACTCTCTCAATTACAGCAGCATCAGCAAAAAGAGGAATTTAAACCAGTTTCAAACTGCCTTTGGGATCATTGAACAGAAACTAAATTCAATGTGAAGGCTTCGCTAAAGGAGTTTTTTTTTTTTTTTTTAGACATTTTCAGCCAGTCAAAAATAAAGCCTTGTTATCATATAATGTTCAGGTGGTGCGTCAGCCAGTAGTTTACATTATTATTGGTTGAGCTCCATATTAAGTTTGAAAACACACACACAAAAAAAACCATAGATAGTTTATGCCATCAATAGCTGTGGTTTGTATCGACTAGTCCAGTGGTTCTCAAATCCGGTCTTTAAGTACCACTATCCTGCATGTTTTAGGTATTTCCCTCTTCCAGCACACCTGGTTCAATTAATGATCAGCTCATCACCAAGTTGTGCAGAAGCCTGATAATGATGTAATGGCTTCCAGGTGTGCTGGGAGAGGGAAATCTCTAAAACATGTAAGATAGTGGTACTTGAGGACCAGATTTGAGAACCACTGGACTAGTCAAAAGTGGAACAGTTTGGTTGATAAAATGTCTGAAGTGCACATCACCAATGGTGAACTTGGCAATAGCAACCACATACCCACACAACCAGTGCTTATTGTAGTCAAATCCATTTTACAATATTACAGAAGCAGGACAGGCTTTACTGACAATGTTGTGCATATCTATGTAATACACAATATGATGATGTCAAAACTGTTAATATTTTAAAGTAGACATGTAGTACAGGTTGCTCCCTTTGAACATCTGCCCAGTTTGCATTAGAAAACACTGATCAGTGCAGTTAATATGCTCTAGATCACATCTCTCTCTTTTTTTTTTTAATGGAAATGTGTTCGTATTTATTCTGATCACACCTCTGTTTGTGATGTCATTACATTTACTTTGACTTTCCTTATATGGTGGATCTTGTTTTCCACAGGGAGAGTGCAGATGGGGGGAGGCTGGCTGTGCAGGTGGAGGACAAATATGTGAAGATCCGAAACACAAAGGTTAGTATGACTGAGTGTACTGTTGTAAAGTTAAACCTGAGACCTAGATTCTTTTTGTTGTTGCTTTTCTCCAATTTTGTTTTGGCGTGCAGGGTAGGGTAGATTATGGGAGTTGCTTTTTCCAGAGTTTCTATCACAACTCCAGGATGTTTATGATCTATGATCAGCCTCTTCCTTCATGAGTTCACTGTTTATTTCAAGTGTTGAACTTACACATTCAAGCACACACGGATGTTCTTACACTTTGCACATCAGTATAAACAACAGTCTCACACAAATACTAAGAGACTGAACCACTCTAACTCTGTATTAAGAAAATTCACTGTAATGTATTGTTCTTACCAAAATACAAACAACATTTTAAAGACAGCTAGAACACTTTGTAAAATGCAGTTCACTTAGCAGCTCAATTCTAATTTGTAAAAGCAGTTTAAACAAATTAAAGGGCTTGATGCCAGAAAAACTAAACTAAAAAATTGGGACACACAAAATAAGACTCAAAATTTAATGAAATATTTTGCAGAATATGGACTCTGACACTATTCTGTCAGATTCAACAGTTTTCAGGTTCATTATTACCAGGTGAGAGAATCAGGATTTGATTTCTTATTTTATTTTTCATTTGCACCTTATATATACTCATGACAAAGAGGAAGAACAAAAAACAAAGAAGCAACATAAGGGGAGGGTTGAGGGAAACACTACTTCCCCTTAAATGTATACCATTTTTCCCATTGTTGTTGATGGATCTCTGCTTTAGTCCTTAGACAGTAAGTCAGTCTCTCCATTGATTTGATTTTGACAACCTTTACACTATTACACAAGGTGAAACCCCAATATTAGGTGTGTGCAGAAACACCTCTGGGTTATCTGGTCTGGAGTTCATTTTATATGGACTGGAAGACAGTAGTAATGTGTATTGTGATTAAACAAGGTCACATCTCGGTTCGTTTTCGGAAAAACAGACCTCAGGCTCTACCTGTTAATGATGAAAAAAAAAACCCATCCAGACTGTTATTGAAAGATGCAAAAGGAGCATGTGTGATGGTCTGGGGCTGCATTGTTGTCCACATGTCTGACCTGAATACGTGTTGAGGAAGAGGATGTTGAGATTAAATAGAATTTTAAAGACACATGCTACCATCAATTCAACATTTTTTCCCTGAAGACAACAGTTAATTTAATTTAGGATGATGCCAGGCCTCATTCTACTGCAGTTTCAACAGTGTATCTTGCTCATCACTGTTCTGTTTGCAATATATCTCCTTTTGAAAATATATGGGCCTCATGAAGAGAACTAGAGAACAGCCATGATGGACTGTTGAGCAGCTCAAATCGTGGAAACAATATGTATTTTAAGTGCACCACAAAGTAAACATGCCTCTGTCCCAACTTGAGTTTGTTTCAAGTATTGAAATCTATATTTGGTAACAACAACAACAACAACAACAATAATAATAATAATAATACATTTTATTTGTAAACATCTTTCATGGCACCCAAGGACACTGTACAGTAGTGGACAAAAAAAAGACAATACATAAAATACAAAAGAAAAAATAAACAACTAAATACAAAATACAAAGGAAAAGAAGTTGATGATAAAATACAATTAAGTTGTTCGAAGTGGAAACATTGAATATTTTTCTCTGCTAAATATATGTATTTGTAATAATAGTTATGTTTGCAGGAGAAGCTGTTTAATACTATATTACTTTTCGAGAAGATTAATTAGATGTATTTTTTTTCCCCCTTTTAACTTTAAAGAAGACTTCACACATTTGGAGATGATTATGTGAACTTCTTTGACTTGTAAGTTGATACTGTCAGTAAGTTTGGGACCTGCTGAGTAGGCTTGTCTGATTGGTTAGCCACAAGACAGCCTCATGCACTCTTTACTGTTTACGTGTGGAAAGTGTTATGAAGTGTTTAATGTGGGTATTTGCCACATAAGGTTGTGAAGGGTTTGTCACATCTTATAATATTTACCTCCGCTTACAAATGATGCAAGATCAGAAGCAGTTTGACACATATAACGAGATAGTTGTTGATCAGGTTGGTACTTCCAGAACTTCTCTTTATGTTTACATTTGGGTTTTTTGGTTCACACATACATAAGGGAGACGAGTGGGGGAGGAGTGAGTCTGTTATAAATGATGTGACAGAGATGAGCCACATATGGCCTCCCTCTGCTGTGGAAAAGGATCAAGACTCCAAGAGTATGGTGGGTTTCATGGGAATAATTATTTATGGAAAGTGGGACAGTTATTGGAGGATCTGAGACAGAGGAAAAAAAAGACCAGGATTTTAAAGGATAATAAACAAAAGTCTCAAAAACTGCAAGTAATAAATTCTCTAAAGACCCACTAAACCAAGTTAAAAATAGTGTGAGACAGGACCAAGATTAAAGGTGACACTGTGAGCTGCGGTGGTGATGAAAGCCTCCTAAAGCCAGTGTCCCTCTCAGATTGTCCCTCATTCTACAAAGCCATTGCCAAGGGGTTAAACAAGCAAGCTTTCAGGGAAGTTAATTGGCTGGTAAAAATTCATACTAGCACCTCAGTGTTGCTTAATAGCAGAGTTGGAGAAAGAAAAGGTTATTTACATAGATCGGGGCCTGTCAAACTATCTTTTAGAGGCACAAAAGATGTATGTTTAGATCCAAATTTACAAAAATAAGTTGTGGATTACCAATGCTAGTAACATCTACTTTTTTTTTTTTTTTTTTTTTTTTTTACAAATTCTTCCAACATCAGAACCATCTTGAATAGATACATGTTGAAGGAAGATAACATCCATATCCCTTTGAACACTTACACTGAAGTCTTGTAAACTAGGCAACTAACACACAAAACAAACAATTCCAGGGTTCTCTCTTCCTAAAAAGCTTATAATGTCTTTACCAAATGAATGTAAAATCAATGCATAGGCCTTCAAATGTAACCAAATGATTTTTCCTCAATTTAACAGTTGAAGTTGTCCCCAGTGTTACTTATTTCTTTCTACTGTTTCAAGTACAAATATCAGAAATATGTTTCTAATTAAAAAGCAAATTTAATACTTTATTTTCCCCATGAGAGGACCCTCAAATCCCTCAGTAGTGTGCAAGGCATCCTTGCAAATTTAGTGGGTAATAGTCTCAAAATGTGTGCGTTTTTACATTTTTAAGCCCAGACAACACACACTGCCCGGCCATAAAATGTTTTAATTTTCAATTATTGATGATGGACAATTGGAATGATGCATCGAGTCTTTGTCACATCCCAAATTAGAGCCTGGACTTTATGGAAGGCTAATCCATGTGTGAAAATAATGTTTCATTCTCCTTGAACCATTCTGTCCCAAACCTGATGATCCTGATGAATCCTGACATTGTCCAATCGTTTTGACATTAAAGACATGAGAGGACACTTACTGCAGTTAGAGTTAAATAAACAGCCTGGCCAAAAACAGTAACTGCCTGGATTTAACTAAGCAAATAGTTCAGATCAGTAACTACTGCAGTGGTTAATAATGTTTCAGCTGTAACAGGTTATTTAACTCTGAGTAAGCAGTAAGTAGCCTCTCATGTCTTTAATGTCAAAAAGACTTACTAGGACTGATCAGGGTCATCAGGCTTGTGACAGAGTCGTTCAGGGACAATGAGACATCATTTTCACATATGGTTTAGCCTCCATAAAGTCCAGACTCTAATTTAGGATGTGATGAAGACTGGATGCAGTGGTCCGATTCTCCATCATCATTATAATAATAATAATAATAATAATAATAATAATAATAATAAAAATGAATGAAACTATGGATGGAAAAAATATTATGAACCTTATTGTGACATTGCATAAGCGTACATAAGTGACTGGATAGCTTAGTGATTTACACCACTGACTTTGGTCAGGTTGCCAGTTTGAATCCCAGCTATACATGTCTATACCTTGTAAGCCACGTTGGATAAAAGCGTCAGACAAATGTAATGTAATTATGTGGCTAAAAAGATACCACAGTGAATGTCTCCTGCAATCAAAATCAAAGGTCGTGCAGTGAAATATTTGCACATGCAACTTCTTTTTTTTTGGCCAGGCGGTGTAAAATCCCATGGCTCCACAACCACAACTACAACACTTAGAGAAATCACTTTGTACACATGCTTAGGACTTTTCACCTATTAACATACTGTTTCCTCTTGTTGCATTGTTGCATCACTAACATCAGAAAGGTATTGTGCCTTTTCTTTGCTTTTTTTTTTTTTACTTTTCATTATCGCATCTTTTATGGGATTTTCATCTTGTTACATCATTTGTGTATTCTTGTATCTCTACCATTTGTCAAAATGTTCTTTTATGTACTTTGTTTATCTTTATACAGCTGATTTCTCTACTGCATTTCACATGGCTTTAGTGAGCCCAATATTTATACATAACAGGAGGAAAATTAATTTACATATCATTGTGTGTTTTACTCTGTTAAAAAGGAATTCATGACACATTTTAGGACCTGATGGTAAGTTTGGCAGAGGCAATTGTGGGTAACTGAATGGTCTGTGTCTCATGATATCCCTTCTCTTGGCATCAAGACACTAGTTAAGTGTATTGAGCAACAAATCAAATCACTCCCACACCCAGTTATGCTGTTTTTTGTGCTTGTTGTAGGATCGTCACAGTACAGCTTGATAAGCTGCAGTGGGAAAAAACACCCTGATGGCAATGCTTTAGTTCCTTCCAGAAATAAATAACTTATCATAAACTGCAGTGTCCTCAACAGTGTGAGCATGAGGGGTGTTCTGGATGTTGAAGGCATTGATTTAAACAGCTGTTGTCCAGTGCAACTGTTGTGCCTGGGCAAGTCCCAGATCTGCTGTGCTGTGTTTCTTCAGTTCAGGATTCAACAACAGTAAGCAGAAAGTTGTTTAGTGTTAATGCAGTGAGGCAAATAAAAAGACTGAAGGAGTGAATGCGTTGCTAATGAATGGAAACAGCTTTGCCGGTAATTCCACACCTTGGTAGTCTCATAAACAGAGGCAATTGTATCTAGCTGCTCTCACTGGGCTTTCTATATTGCTTCTTAAACAGATGCATATACCACCCTAATACCTCTATGTAAATATGCAGTGTAGTAATGTTTATTTTGTTACACAATAAATCTAGATTATTTAGAGTCCTACAGTCATGACATGTCTGTCCTTGTTGTTATGCAATTGTTCTTCAGTTATTCAGGTTAGAATTAAACACAAATAGAAAAGGTAAGTGAACTTTATGTCCTTAATGTAATTTTTTTGTTTTCCACAGCTGGATGGGCGTACGGACGGTGCTGTAGATTCCAGGGAGAGACTTCAGGAGTTTTGTTTTGACTACTGCTACTGGTCAGTGGACCCTGCAGACCCTCACTATGCCTCGCAGGAGGAGGTAACTTCACAGTCCACCGAACTGACAGTGTTTATATCAGAGGTCAACCAAGAGTGGGTTTATAAAGGAGGATCTAATATCAATAGTTCAGGGGGAGGGAATAGCTGATAGGTGGGTAACCTGTTCTGTTGCCCCCTGAAAGTATTTTCAGTTTTGAATGACCACTATTTTTGTTGATGCCAATAGTTTGTCAAATGTTGATCCTGATTACTTGTGTTATCTCTTAATTGGTATTAATTACATTATCTATGTGTTGAATTTACAAAACAGTACAGTGTCTACTTAAAGGCTTTTTGTCATTAGTTACAACCCTTATGATGCAAAGCTTAAATATTTTAATGAGGCTCATCCACTTTTTTTCCTTCATGCATTTGTGTAAATGAGCCCGTGATTATCTTCAAGGACAATTGGTGCTACTAAAGATTTAATTATGCTTACACATAGAAGGTTTTCTTGGAAAAGCAGACTTGAAAGACTAAGTACTAACTTAATTGTTTTGATGATACAGCTTTGCAGGTGGTTTAAGGTTTGATGTTTTTTCTTGAATTAAAAAACATCTAACTAGTATGGGGTAGTTTACATATAGCCACGCCTATAGGGTTTTATTCCTTTCACATCATGTTAAAAGTCCAATGTATAAGATTTAGGGGAATTTAGGAGCATCTAACTGCAGATGTGTACGTCCAATTACAATAATTGTGTTCTCAGTAGTTTATTATCTCACAAAAATGACAGTTGTGTGGTACTTCCTTGTGTGGTAAGTAAGCCTCTTATATCCACAGAGGGAGCGTAATTGCTGTGTTACACATGTTTGTAATGTGGCTCCAAACAGACTTCGTCCCTGTGTCATAAGAGGTGGCATCCAGTGTTAACGTGCATTACTGTCATCTGCTATGTTTAAGTGTGACCAAGAATAATATCATCAATAATATCATCTTGACTGAGAGCAGAACTGACAAAGTAAACACTGACTCTTTACCATGGACATCTGTAGTGAGGGTGGAAGGGTATTTAGTTACAGCTTTACTGCTAAATGTCACTAAATGTCATTCATTAAACCTTTAATTATCCTGACACCTAGAAACACATCACTGAGTCAAAACACCAAGTGTAGTGGTGCCATAGTTTAGCAGATGGTCAAAATTTTTCATGGATAAAACTAACGGATCATTTGTTTGAGGTAGTGTTACATATACCCATGCCTAAAAGTTCTTCTTATGTTCATACCATGTCTGTTGCACCATTGTGGGTGGAAACCATGTGTGTGCAGATCCACACTAAAGCCACAAGTTAACACCGGGCAAAAGCACAACTTCTCTACCCATAGGCAAAAAATCCCAGAAGAAGAAACACTGTATTTGTAGACAACAACCCACAACAGGAGGGGTGTGTATGAGCTTGTCTGTTTTTACACAGATGGCCACTCAGGGGATATGATATCAGCTCCATCTGTTACCCAGAAGTCTCTTCGTTTCAGACATGGCACAGCTTGAGTTAGCTCACTTTTCATGTCGTGGCCATGATTGGGTGATTAGATATCTTTGTATTGCTTTGATTGGAGGGTGTTGGTTGAATTTGAGAAGGCCTTCATGTCATGAAGAAGCAGTAGCTAATTCGATTGCAGGAAGTCTTTGTTAAATATAGCATGCTGTCTTGTTGATAATTTACATTCCCATCAAGTTTTAACCATTGAGTTTAATAGCTGTACCCTTGGCTTAACTGTGGCCCCCTCAGACCCTCACACTGGCGTCAGAGCTTCTTTGTTATATGTTTGAGAAAGACAGGTTTGTGCTGGCAGCCTACACACTGCAGAGACTAACAGACAACACGGCACTTCTTCCTCTTGCCTATTTCTTCCCTCTCTTTCTCTCTGGATCTGGCATCGGTTGCCTCTACCCTCAGCAGAATTGTGTCCAGTCACATTGGCCTGGTTGCCACAGGCATTCCTCTGTTGACCCGGGGTGGGAGAAAGGCCATCATTGAAGCTGCTGAGTTTAAATCTGACCGCTGTCTCTTTAACAAAGCCTCGGCCTGAAAAGCACGTCAGCTTTTACTGATTACATTTGAAAATTTGAATCGAGGACAAAGAAATTACATGGCCGGAACATCTGGAGAAGCAGTGCCTGACGTAAAAAACTGAAAATGCAGGGACTGTTTGTGCTGGAGTTTAAGACTTGAGATTAATGGAGCAGCACAGTGGCAGGTGGACTCCAAAAGTTAAGAGCCAAAATGATTGTTTATCCAGACAAAACAACCTCCATAATTTTGACTATGTAGCAGCCAAATGACTTTAAAAAACAGTCAGTAGTCACTGTTTTTTTTATTTATTTATTTATTTTTTTACATCTATTCTGTTGGCAAAAGCATGTAATCATCTTGAATTTTTGTTAATATATACACATGTGAATAGAATGAAACTTGTGTATATGTAACCAATGATATGTTATCTATGATGCAATGTTGTTTTTTGTTAGTTGTTAACCAATTTCATTGTTTTAATGTATCATATGTCACTATCACTTTAACCTCCAAATTATACATTGATGTATATGCCATCACAAAACTTTCTAGATGTATGTTGACAAATGAACTCGATTTTTCAATAAAATAAATTGTCACACAGTCAACTAAATCACACAGAAAGTGGTTGCTCTCATGGAAGTCTCCCTTCCAACTTATTATGACGTGGGGGTAAAAAAATAAAGCTGAATACTTCACGGATTTTGCCTATCGCGGGTTATTTTTAGAACGTAACCCCCGCTATAATCGAGGGTTCACTGTAGTGTAACAGAAACAGTGAACATGATAACTCGTCAATAAAAGTAAAAAAAAAAAAAACACTGCCTCTGAAATGGTCACCAATGTTCGCGACTTTTAGTATTTGTCGTTTTTGACCATGGTGTGAAGTTATCACACCCGTATTACATTATTTCATGCAGTTACATTGAGATAGTTGCAATGACCTTAGCATGTATGTTTTTTCTTGTCTAATATCTAATCACACATGTTTGCTTCAGCTTAATCAGGTGATTTGGTTTTACCAGCACTGGATTCTTTCACAGTCTCAGCTTCCAAAATGAAATCTTGCATGCTCTACTGTTTTTTTTCCCACTCTGAATTCTTCCCACTCTCTAGCCCCCCTTGAGACAATCTGAGGCCATGTTGGTTCAAGACAAGGGGGTAACAGTATCTTAACTCCTGCTTTTCCAGTACCACCACCGCCACACCCAGGGTCCCTCGGAGACCGGCCCTGTGTTTCTCCCCTCCCCATCCCCCATCCCCACCACCGCACTACTATCTCTTCATTGACCATGTCCCAGTATCACTGACAGTTTGTATCCGATTGCAGCAGGGAGTTTCCCATTCCATGAACTGTAACAGCAGAGACAGTTTCAGCTCAAATAAGTCTTATGTTAGGATGCAGATGTGGCTGTGCAGAAAAAGGAGAAAAGCTCTGTCAGGTGTAGAATGGTGGGATTTGGAATACAACCGTAATCCTAATGGAAGCCAGCTGTTGTGTTTACGCAGGAGAGAAGTAAAACCCTTTGTCTAAATGCTGCCTTTGTTTTGGGTCTTGATATTGGGCTAATAAATATAATTCTGCATGGTTTAATTTACACAAACGCCAGTGCATTACCCCTGAAAGGATTAAACACAAGGGTGGAAAGTGCCAGAGAAGCAAGCGATTAGTGTTTTGGAAGGGAGACGGGGAATGGCAACAGGAGAAACTGATTAGAGGAGGAGAGAAAGTGGGAATGTGAATTCCACGGGTTGAGGAAGAGGAGGAGGGGAGGATGGAGGGGAAATGGGTAGGGGGTCCACTGTGCCTCTACAGCCCCAAACTCATGCCTTCCAAACTCACAGCTGCTTCTCTAAGTCCTTTTTTTTTTTTTTCTTTGCAATAATTTTTCTCAGTGCAAAAGACGTCACTGCTGAGGATTCAGCTCTGAGCACAATGCTGTTTTTTTTTTATTGCCAAATGGAGTCAGCTTGCCGGGGGTTTTTCCCTCTCCCCTTCTGTTTTCTCCTTCCCCTCCTCCTCCTCATCTTCAGTCTCACTACGCCTCTTGTCAATGCAGTCCATGATGTGATTATCTTCAGTGTTTCTAGGTCTGTGTGTCAGTGGTGCTGCAGACTGAGAGGAAAGAATAGTTTCTCTGTTTATGTGAGGAATCATACACACACACACACACACACACACACACACACACGTGAGCATTTCCTCCCCCTCACATATGGCTGGATGTGGGGCTACAACTCCTCACAAATCAGCCTGGATCCCATTAACTCCACACAGGACACTCTGCAAACCACATGTTATCAGCACAGAAATATGAGATTCAGGCCATGTGGATACAGGGAAAGCACTTTTGTTTTCTGTGTTGAATTGATATTATTCCATCAGCTGTTAGAGAACAGATGCACAGCAGTTGTGTTGACACATATTACAAAATGCAGATTTTAACCCTGGTCAAAGCCTCTGGCGTGACACAACATTTTATTCTGATGCCACCTTGATCAAACTTCAATACTTAGTACTTAACTTAGCTTATTATTCCCCAATATTATACCAAAATATCCCAAGTAAGTTCAGTGTTAACTTTTACACATCTTATCTTTCATTTATTAGTTTATTTTCTTGACATTCAGTCCCAAGGAGATGCCTTGACTCTATTGTAGGTCACATTCTACACAAAATGTATTTATGAATATTATACTGCAATTATATCCACCTCAATATTCTTAAATGTTACACACAGGACACTTTACAAAGTCTTAAGTAAAATCATCTTAATTTAAGGCTGTAAAAAAGGCTTAAACAGAATTTCTGTCAGATCAACCTTTCTGAAGAATGACGGTCAGCAAATTATTAAAAGCTTTTACACCTGAAAACATGTCAAGTGTAATGGGATTAGAGTCATAAGGGGAAAATATAGAAACTGCAGTGAAAAACCAAGCAGAACACACACGTCATCACCAGTTATTGTTCTGTATTCACATCAATGTCGGTCACCAGTGCAACTGACTGGACTGAATGTGTCCAAGGGCAGTCCTCTACACCAGGGGGGTCAGACATGACCAAAACCGGCCCACCAAAGGGTCCAATCCGACCCGCGGGATGAATTTGTGAAATACAAAAATCACACTGAAGATATTAACCATCAATTCAGTCAATTCAGTCTAAAATGGGTCAGAGCAATAAAACACTGTCAGAATAACCTATAAATAATGAAAAACACATTTTCCCCCTTGTTTTTAAGTGTCAAAAAAAGTAAAATTACACCAAAATGTTTAGATTTTCAGATTAGTCTTTTATAAAAAAAAAAAAATGTGAACAAATATGAACAACCAGAAATGTCTCAACTGAATTACGTGTAATTATATCAATATTCTACCTGTTATTAAATATTTAGTGTATTTGTAGATCCACTGTGATCTGTACGTTATAA
>JAPSES010117949.1:0-16878 GCA_029822895.1 Maxillicosta whitleyi | reverse complement strand
AAACTCCTTCATGGGAAAGAAAAACTCCAAAAACCCCAATGAAGGAAGAGATCCACTCCTATGAATGGACCGGCTGTAGATGCACCAGGACTGATGGACGTCCATTTATAGATGTAGTTCATAGATGGGGGTAGAGGTCAGGGGTCAGAGGGGCTTCAGGCAACTACAACTTTCAACTATGGAGGCTCTAGAACAGGGGTGGGCGTCTCCTCCGTGTTTTAGATGTTTCCTTCTTCCATCATTACATCGTTTTCAGACTTCTGCAGAGCTGGATGATGAATCCGATCAGGTTTGATGGAAGAAGGAAACGTCTAAAACATGCAGGACACCGGCCCTCCAGGACTGGAGGTGCCCACCCCTGCTCCAGAAGAAGCTAAAAACTCGTCTGCTGTCGGAATTGGCTTACGACAAACACGATTTAGAAGCGAAAGAAGGTCAGAAGCACTTGTTAGAGGCTGATTGTGTTAGGTACGCTAAGCAACAGAGCAGGACTATGTGGCTTATGATAAAATGTTAGCTGCTTAATCATCTGTTTGATGATAATATTAATACAGGTAGTCCTCAGGTTACGAACAAGTTCCATTTCTACGCTGTCGACGTAACCCGAATTTCCGCGCAAGTTGGAATTAACCCTTTAGTACCCCGAAATACCCCCTAACTCTCTAAATAACTCTCCAAATACATGTATTATACTTCATATTAATAAAATAAAGAAAAAAATAAGATACTGTACTTATGGCAACGGGGGGGCGGTGGTGCGTGAATGCAGTTACCCCTCCCACTTATGTTTTACTGATATTTCTTATCCTGTGTGAATTGTTCATTAATATTACTGACGTCCTGAGGTAAAACGGCGTTATCGCACATGAAAATAGTGCTATCGGTGACACGTCCTGTTCGCATCTTATCGCATATAAAGTAAAATTTGTAGACATCTACATAGTCTGCGTTGTATATGTTTGTTATTGTAAACATTTGGCTACAACTAACATAATAAAATACACAAATAGTGGGGTTTCATGAAACTTGGTTGGACTAGTTCATGTAAATAACTAGGTCCATCCTCAATGCGTGAATCTGGAAATAATGTTTACGAACTAGTATCTAAAGTAATTCTAGTCTTTACAATTTATTTTTTTACTAGTAATTCTGTTCTTTACAAAACTGCAATTTCCAGGTTCATCCATTGTATCTGCGTTCCATACTTCGGATGTCACCATTCGGAAGAAAGAACAAAACCAGTTTCCACCTGATTTAAACATTAAACATTTAATTCATTCTGTCCATAACTAACACTGATCAAATCATTTGTTTTAGTTTCCTGTGAAATGCACACAGCACTTATGACAAGAAATGGGTGATTTCATAACGCTGTGATCAGTGAAGTCCATAAATACAGATTCACGTTATAAAGAATAAACTGTGGGTTTCACACAATAATGGAGGAAAAAAGCACAAGTGTGGCCTTTATTATTTAGTTTAAAAAAAATTGACTTTTTTTTTTTCTTGTATGTTTAGAATTCTTATACTCATTTACATAAAAACATGCACGTGAGGCTCTCGGCGCTCGAAAAGAACTAAAAAAAAAAAAAAAAAAAAAGTCCGACAACTGTCAGAAAACAGTTCATTTGGCGAGCAAACTGCAGTGCACCAAATGTGGATGACAGCTCACAGATTAGACAAACCCTCAAAGCAGCTAATCGTTTACTGCCCGCTGGGGTCCAGAGACGCAGAGTAAACTGAGGATTACAGCGCAGCCATGCCCCATCCCATCTGCATCACAGCTCCACATCTGTTCCTGCTCCATTCAGGCTAAACAGCCCGTTGGTTCAGACTCACAGGTGCACGACTGCGAGGACTGGAGGAGTGAAGAATGCACTCAAAATGTCCTGTTTTTCTTGTTTTTTTTTCTTTTTTTTGCTTAAATCAAGAAAGGTGATTACCTGCTCCATGTGTAGTCCATCAATCTAATGGCTCTAATCATCTCTTCATCTGCATCTCATTGCACCTACAAAGCCCATCCAGTCTGAACCAGCGGCGTAATAATAAGACCAGAAAGGCCGTGATTAACCATTATTCATTTGCACGATCATGCCCGGGTAAACAATCTGTCATGGACTAAACGCACCTTTTTTTTTTTTCCCTCCCACATCAGATTTACGACCCCCTCCATTTTCCTCAAAGCAGAAGGGCCCTTCCCCGCTCGGCGATCCCTGCGGCGAGCGCGGCGCTACAGCTGCGGCTGATTGTTGAGCGCCATAAAAACTCTGTAATCCAATGACCCTAAGCAGTCGCCATCAATCCAACATGCCACCTGCAGGCAGCCATGATGGCGATGTGTCCCCCGAGCCCCGGCAGAGTGGGCCCGGCGCTCCCCTCCGCCGAGCCTGCAGCGATGTGACTGTTACTGGTAGAAACACAGCCATGCCATTTAATTTTACAGGGGGAAAAAATCAATAGCTATGAAAAGCCTGTTTCAGCGCGGCTTAGACAATCAGCGAGTACACAGTGAGAAATACAGGAGGAAAAAAGAAATACGGGATTTGTACAATAGACATTTTCGAAATATTACTGCAGGTCCAATATCGAACAAAAAAAAACAGTGATCTGTACTTTATAGCAGCTCTTAAATCAGAGAAAAAGTCTGAACACGTAGTCAAACTAGTGTCTACAAAAGGTGAACTTTACAAATTAAGTTCTAAAAACTATTTCTAAGGCCTTATAATAACTCTTAAAGGCAAATAAAAGGTTCATTTTGATTGGTTTTCAATGATTCTAACCTTAAAGACCTTTTCACACTGAAAGTCCAGACCGAGGTTCATATTTTTTTAGTACATTTTATGCTTTTGTTCTGATTAGTTTTTGTTTTCATGTTACAATTTTTTGTCAAAATTAGTAAAATTGGAGAGAAATCCATTCATTTTCTTACATCATTATTACATTTGACTATTGGTACCAGTACGGATAATAGTAATATGAATATTCCTCATAGAAATAGAACATAATAATAAAAAATAAATAAATTAAAGTTCAGAAGTAAAAACAAAAAAAACAAAAAATTACTTTTTTTTTTTTTTTTTTTTTACTGGTTTCCACTTAGATTTTTTTTTTTGTTTGATGTTTGGTTCCACATATAGGGATTCAATACTTTGAGTAGGAAGTTCATCCATTCAGATTTATTATAACTTACTATATAATTCATCATTAATTCACTTTTTTTTTTTTTTTAATTAAATGATAGTTTAGTTTTAAAAAAAATTTGAAAATCTGACCTCCTTCAGCTCATTTAGTCTTTTTTCCATTTCTTCCTCTTGCTTGAAAATAAACAGTTTTAACTTCCTGGAATTGGCCCAAAAGTCTAAATTGTGAAAAGAAAAAAGAAAGAAAAAAAGCTTCACATAAAACCAAACTAAAATACAATTCTACCATTTGGTCTGGATTATGTTGTTGGGAGGTTTGACACTTGCAATTTCACCAAATTGTCCCAAAACAAACAAAAATAACAAAACAAGTTACCATTTTTTGGTGATATTTTGAAATATCACTTTTCTTGTCAGAAGTTTCAGCCCATTTTAGCAAAACGGACAAAACCATTTGTATTCTCAGATTTGCTTTCTGTTGAAATAATATAACGTAATATATTTTGGGCTGTCCTCTTAAGAAAATTATGGCGCTTTTCCACTCCACGGTACCGGCTCTACTCTACACAACTCTTTCACTTTTCCATTACGTAAAAGGACCCGTAATCTGGGACCAGAGACCTGCACAGGTTCGGGTATCCACAGGTGAACCGTAAAAAATTATGAAACAGGTGAAAAATGTTGCC
The DNA here is from genome assembly GCA_029822895.1 of Maxillicosta whitleyi. Lineage (NCBI taxonomy): Eukaryota > Metazoa > Chordata > Actinopteri > Perciformes > Neosebastidae > Maxillicosta > Maxillicosta whitleyi. The sequence goes on along the minus strand of JAPSES010117949.1, from coordinate 13,052 downwards.
TGTGTCGGATGTCAGCTCGGGTCGGTTCGGAAGAACCAGCGCACGGGTCTAATCTGCGGTTAACAAAAAAATAAATATTGTACTAATATAAAAGTCTGTGTTGTAGTGAAATGTAAACACCCTTTTCTAAGATAAAAAAAAGTAAAATCTGATATATGACTTTGTCTGTACGGGCGCACTCCCAGGAATCATCTCGGGTACGGTTCGGGTGTCGGGTCTATTTATAGCGGGTCGGCTCAGGTGCAGAACCAAAATTTAAATTCTGTCGGTTGATGGTTCGAGTTCAGGATGAAGAATGACGGGTTCGGGTGGGTGCAGTTTGTGAAAATTTGACCCATGCAGGACTCTGCCTGGGTCCAAAATGTTGGGACCGACACCAAAACGTGACGCCACGACACTGCAGACACTGATTGGTCAGACAGTTTTCTCTGTGACCGATTTACAAAAATCAGATGCAGAAGTAGACAGTGAATAATGAAACATGAATCCACATGATGACAAAACCAAACTACACCATAGACGGTCGTGTAGACTCAGTCTTTGGTGGTGGACGTAAAAATCCAGATGAAAAAATACGCAATGAGCGAGTTTTCGGCGACTCTGAGCAGACGACACGGAAGTAACGCGCCGTATCGGAGTAACGAGACGAGCTGGTCCCATGTAAGTGAAAAAGAACCACAGGAATACTCAGCAGAACCGGTACCATAGAGTGGAAAAGTGCCATTAGACAATTTAATTATTCACCAGATCCTAGAACGACTGTGGATATTAAACCAAATACCAACCAAATCACCATCATTTTTTTGTTTCCGTCTTACCTCCCAGACCGACAGAAGTTACCATTAACTTTGACTTGGACTAAGAAACTGTTCACAAACTGCTCCCAGTTCAGTTTGATCTGGATATCTGCCAGTTGGAGGCCTAAAAAAAAGGATTTTGTTTCAGAAAACAAAACATGTTGGTGTTTCAGATTTGACTGACGGCACTAATTGCTGCTCTGACAGATTTGTTGTTTCCTGTCGTCTGCGAAATAAAGCAAATCAACAAAATTTGGCAGATTATTGATGTAGAGTTGAATTGACTTAAGAGTTTAGACGCTTTATGTGCATATTTTTTATGCAGTTTTAGATTTGCTTTACTCTTAAAAAAAATATCCAGGTACATTGTTGTTATTTTTTTTCATAATTATCTTCACTGTAAGTGTAACTGTTCCACATAAAACCACACACACAGTTGGACTTTGCCACAGTGTAAAGGTGACGACATTAGTTACAAAATGATTATACTGTGTCGTCTGTGTAGGTAAAATATAATGTATATATATGGACACATTATTATAAAAAGTGTTTCTAATATTGGAAACAATATGTTTTCAGCAGCGTCACAATCACTGGCCTTCAACATCACCAAGTTAAACTTTTTTGTATAGATGCTATAAATTAGTACTACTTACTTTTACTAAAACCTGAATAACTTCCATAAATAGTAATCTAATTCAGGGCTGCTCTAGTGGACTGCAATATTAACTGAGTGTCCCAAAGAAATGAGCAATAAATGAGGAACCTGGTTTCACACAAAATGCATTTCTATTTGACTAAAGTGCATCTCCAGTGGGTTTTTTAAGTATCATAATCAGTTCCCATGGTGCATCCTGTTGTAACTGAAGGATTCACCTCATGGTTATTGTTAAACTACTGATGCAAAGAAGTGCTTTTGGTTCTTTTCAGTCTCATTGGAATTAGTTGATTCATTAGATTTAGTCTGTGCTTTAACAAACACCAAATATAGTGAATAGTTAGTGCTGTCAAACAATTCACATTTTAATCAGATTAATCACAGGGTTGTTGTGGGTTCATTTTGATTATTCACAATTTATTATCACTCGTTTTTATTTTGTATTAGTTGTGTTTCATTTTTCATGAGCAGACTCAAGAAAGAAGGAAATATATATAGAAATATAGAAATATGTTGGTTTTCTATATAGAATATAGACATATATATGCACTTAATATATATGTTCATTAAACACCTTCAGTAGTTTCAACAAAACAACTGTAAACATCTGTTCCGTTTTATTTCCATCCACAGGCCAACGTACTGTTTCATGTCTTCCATTTTTATGGGTCGGTTCTGGTGCCGCTCACCAACGGATCAGTTCATGTGCGACGCTAACTTGGACAAACTGCGTTGTTAAAGAGGTTCAGGGTCATTACATGCTGCAAATGCGTTAACTGCATTAAAATTTTTAATCGGATTAATCATGATGAAGGATTAATCCACAGTAACATGTTCATTTTAACAGCCCTATTTTATATATATTATTATATTTATATATTTATTAGTCTCCCACTGATTGTCTTCTTGTAGCTCATGGCTGCAGTATCCATTAGTTCAGAGAAAAAGGGCAAAAATTTCAGTTACATCAATCCTTGAAGATTTTGTTACAATTGATTAAACAAAGGGACATATTTTCATGTGACGATTAAACCCAACAGATGTGTTCTTTTGGATACATTGTTTAAGAATGAAAGAAAACCATACTACAGCCAGATTTTTATTTATTTATTTATTTATTTTTAACTAAATGTACTTGCAGATGCCATTTAGTAAATTTAATTATCGGCAGACATTTCATAAAACAGGTAAAATATCATGTTTGGAATCAACATTTTCTTACCGGTCAACTGCCAAACAGTTTAATAATACATGGAAGTTTGCACATGTGACTTCTTCTTATAAGTGAACGTGGAGATCGCAGACGGTCATTTGAAACAAATAGATTTTTGCGGTGAAATGTTTCTGTATTACATGCTAATGCGGTCGGGCTTGGACTCTGAACGTAGCCGGCCAATCATCAGCGGTCACATTTGTTTACAGTAGCCGTACTAATGTCCCTGAATCAATGGCGTATGGATTTTCAGATGTTAAAATGCTATGATAGCTCCTTTGAATCAATAACATTTGACATTCCAGAAATGTGTCCATTTTCGGTGGCATTTCTGACCATTGCTTTTTCCATGAATAGCATTATCAGTGGTCACAGAGGAAGATAAATAATAAGGACAGGGCTGGCCTTTAGGTAAGTGCGTGAATGTGATTGACCGTAATGCCCGGTGGAAGCTCTCACAGCAAATCACATTCCCAGGGTCGCCATCCCACATGCATGTAAATATTTAAAGGATATGTATACACTGGAACGAGGTGCTAATGGTGCTTTCAAGTACAATGGAGTGCTTTGTTTGACACTATAAACTCCTATAAACGCAAAGCTATACTATACACCAGGGGGGGTCAAATTCACGTTGGTTCAACATCAAAATAATAACACAATAATATAGAAATTATATCATTTCCACAATTATATTTGTAAATTCTATATTTTAGTGTGAAAAAAGTAAAATCGTATTATTAAAATGCACACTATCCTTTAAAAACATGAACAAAAAGAAATGTATTAAGAAGAAAAGTGCAATTTTTCCAATTTATGCCATTATTTGGCCTCAGTTCCTCATTTTCACATGTTCATTATAACGTACAGATCACAGTGGATCTACAAATACACCAAATATTTAATAATATAATATATAATTACACTTAACTCTCTTGAGACATTTCAGGTTGTTCACATTTTTAGTAAAAGGCTAGTCTGTAAATGTAAACATTTTTGTGTAATTTTTTTTTTACACAAAAAAAGGGGAAAAAATTGTGTTTTTCGTTATTTATGGTTTATTATCATAGTGTTTTATTGGTCTGACCTAAAATAATTTTAGCATTTTTTAACATATCTTCGGTGTAATTTTTGTATTTCACCAATTCTTCTCGCAGACCGGATTGGACCCTTTGGTGGGCCGGTTTTGGACCCCGGGCCGCATGTTTGACACCTACACACACACACACAGAACAGGCATTAATGCAGCTGTCAGAGGAAGTGTAAAATCTGCATTCAAAGTGTTTCTAATTCCAGCCATAATTTGAGGTTTTCTGAAGTGGGATTGTATGACGTACTTATACACAGTCACTTCCGATGATGGTTGGTATTCATACACTTTTCAGAATCGGGTGGACGGAAGCAGCGGTGAAACCTTTTAACCACCTAAGTGTATAATATATTTAGACATTTGTCCTTTAGTGCTTTCCAATGGGAAACTCAAATATATCATTTTACCAGAACACGGTTCCAGTTACTGCTTTAATGTTCCGATGTTCGTGACTCATGACTTAAAGACTGACTGAGGCTTCATACTGACCGTGGACACAAACTAAAAACCATGTTATTTATATTTTAGTTTGAGGATGTGTGGTCAGGATCACACAGATACACTGTACATCAGATGTTCTAAAGGAAATAGTAATAATAAAAGCACTGAAATATCAGTGAAAGCTGAATGAATGTCAATTAAAACTGCTTCAGTTGCTCTAAGCTAAATCACAAGTTAGCATTCATTAGCTTAGCTCACAGTTTATAGTAAACAGTGGAAAAAAGTCTAGTGGTCTTTCTTTTATATCCCCCTCAGACCCAGCTGTGCATTTTTGTCCTCTGTAGGAGATTAAAGGTTCACAGTTTTACGTCAAAAATGCTGTCCATTGTAAAGCACATTCCATAAAAAATAAATAAACAAATAAATACAAATAATTGTAAAAATCTGAAAAAACAAAGACTGTTGGATTGTTGATTAATGTAAAAAAAAAAAAAAAAAAAAGGAGGATATGATGGTATTTATTCCTCAAAAGATCAACAAGTAGCTAAAGTTAACAAGAATAACATAATGGGGTTTTTTTGTTTTGTTTTGTTTCTTGCTAACCACACTAACGGCTAACACCACTTAGAATCATACCACAGAGATTGTTAACAAAGTTAACTATATTATCTAAACAGCTCCTCTGCCATGTTTTTGAAATTTCTAATTGTTTTATTTTAGATATCTGTCATAACACTGAAAAAAAAATAGACAAACCAGTGAAGTCAGTGGTGGACTAGAAATACTGTAGGTTTTGAAGGGTGAAAGTGCCGTTTTTGTCAAAGCAGCGTGGTGCCTTTAAGGACAGCGGTAGAACAGCTTCATATCTTCCGTTGGAAAAGGTTGTCCAATGGTTCAGTCTAAACAAATATAATAACCTTTAGTGGCAGCCAACTGTGAAGTACCCTCACCCTTCCTTATGATAGCCATAAAAAATGCAAAGGTCATGATTAGACACAGTGTTTGTCCACATATAGTCATAGTAAGGTGACAGCGAACGCATCTTAATGCTGCCACTGTCCTAACCCACAAAAATAAGAAGAGGAAGGACGAGTCCTCGTAGCTGGAGTCAAAACTCTACTGAGGCTCAGTCCAATGACCACAGGGTTGGCAGTTCAAATCCTAGCCCCTACTGTCCACATGTCCTTGAGCAAAGACACTAAACCCTAAATTGCTCCCAGTAGGAGATGGTACAGTAGCATAGTAGACGCCTACTGGTGGATTTATTTACTTTTTTTATTTACATTACGTTTGGCTGATGCTTTTATCTAAAGCTATAGGCATGCGTAGCATAAAGAGCCTTGCTCATGGGCAAACCTGGGATTTGAACTGGCAACCTTCCACACATAAGTCAGCAGTGCAACCCACTAAGCTATGAAGCGTTTTGTGTACTAATGTGTATAAAAGTTCATTTACTGATGAGGTTCATTTGGATAATCCTACTGCCGTGGTAAAACACTAATGATAACATAATTCTAAATGTTATATTATTTTCTACATTCCACTAAATTTAACACATTGGACTTTTAAAGCAGAGGCTAAAACGCTGAACGTCTATTCTGCACCAACTTTCATAGGTAATACACCGACTATGGACCTTATGCTTCAAAATAAAATCAAACTCCAATGTATAGAAATTACAGTTACGTTCAGATTTGTGGTTATATGATTGTCGAGCTCACTGAGTTAATTTTTTTTAGTACATTAGCTGTCATATGTACGACAGATTTTTGATATGATGAGATTAAAGTCAACACATCGACGTTAAAGGCGAAATTCCAAGAATAAAATTTAAATTTGATGTCGGCTTTAATCTTTACGGGACATCAACTTTATTCTCGACATTTCCAAGTTTAATGTCGACATGTCGAGTTTAAAGTCGACATCCGATTTCAACTTTATTCTCGGAATTTCGACTTTAATGTCGACATGTTGACTTTAATCTCGTCATATCAAAAAATATCTTCTCCTTCATGAACGGCCCTAATGCTTCGTCGTATGTTTTTCTGTTATTTTAATCAGTCCTTTTTTATACCTGTGTCGCCTGTTGTTGCAGAATGTTCTACTTAAAGCATTAAGTATCAGCTTCAATGACTAAAACGGCAACATATTTGGTTACAAAATGCCTTAGTTTACACACAATTCTCTGATCTTTTTCATGTTTTATTGTAGGTTAACATTTTTAAAGGTTTTCCAGCGTTTATTGCTTGTACTGAGACTTGGCAGAACAGATTCTCAAAATGTGTCACAACAATATAAAATGCACGCAGGTCCGTAAAATAGGATGTGAATCCCTGAGGAGAATAATACGGTGGACAACTTGTACTGTACAAAAATAATGAATACCCGCTGTATTCTTTTCACTGGAGACGCCTCAAAGAAGAAGAAATGAAGCTGGACAATTTCATTACATTATCCGTGTTCAGCACCAGTAAAGGAAGTGGTTTTCTCGAATGGACCTAAAATACATACATGGTTTATCCAGAATTCTGTCAGTTTTACCAGTAATACTTTTTGGAGGACTGCCCGGTATCAGTGCTCTTGGCAACGCATTTGATCTCAATTTGATACTCATTTTTTACTGTGTCTAGTTCATACATTTTTTATGTTTCCAATTATTTTTATAACAGAATTATCATCAGAGAACACAGGCGATTAATAAAACACATAAGGAAACTGTTCTGGGTAAATATAGAAATAATAAGGACAGAATCCAGAATTATGTTTAGAGGTAAATGTTACCAGCACTAGTAGTAGTACTAGTAGACATAGTAATATTACTAGTAGTAGTAGTAGGAGGCTATCAGTAATGGTGGTGGTAGTAGTAGTAGTAGTAGTAGTAGTAGTATAAGCAGCAGTAATAATAGTAGTAGTAATAACAGTAGTACTAGTAATAACAGCAATACTAGTAGTAATTGTAATAGTAGAAGCTGTAGTAATAGTAGTACTAGTAATAATAGAAGTAGCAGCAGTGATACTAGTAGTAGTAGTTGTGTGTTGTTGTAGTAGTAGTAGCAGTAGTAGTAGTAATAGTAGTAGTAGTAGCAATAGTAGTAGTACTAGTAGTAATAGTAGTAGTAGTAGTAGTAATAGTAGCAGTACTAGTTGTAGTAGTAGTAGTTGTAGTACTAGTAGTATTTCTCAGTTTATTGTCATTACATGCATATAACCTAATTTTTCAGACGTAGTTCTGAGTAAGATAAAAATAAAAAAACCTAAAACTCTCCATCAGTGCATTAATTATATATTATATATAAACAGAAACTATAGACTACAGCCTGTTCAGTCCAGTGCAGGAACAGTACTAGTACTGGTACTAGTACTAGATATATAAATGCTTGGATGTGAGATGTTTGCTCTGAATATAAAAAAAAAACAAAACAATATTTCTAGTTTTATATGCAACATATAAAACAAACGCACTTAAGTAATACGATGGCGGTTTATCCACGAACAACCGTCGCGCTCCTCAACCTTGTAGTATTTAAATGAGAAAAGTGTGCAGATCAGAGCTTTAGTGTTTCTTCTTTTTGGAGATCAGCTTCCTTTTAGTGGGTCGCACAGTATGTTGATACATTTAATCATTCAATTATGCATGAATCTGTGCATGAATTATGTATTCATGGAATTCATATGGAGACGGGTTCTGTACAGTGGAAGTGTTTGGCACGGTGTCCAGATGTTCTGCTACAGTATGATAATCACAGTGTGAGCACAACGACGCACTCGGCAGTATTTCACTGAATATCTGTAGAAATCCAGCTGTCTGATCACGTTACGTTTCAAAGTGAAGCTGGAACGCGCGCTCGCATCCCCACCGGAGACGTCGTTATTTTGTCCAAAGTGAGTCATCACTTTGGACGCTGTGACTCCGCCTCAGTGGGACGGCGGTGATTTTTTTTTACATGTATCCTAGTGCAAGACGAGCTAAACGCAGACAGAACCGGTACCGTGCTTTATGTTGCGTTCAGGGACAATCTCATCAGAGTCTGGTTACGTCAAAATAACATTATTATTGCGTGCTGCCTTCATGGTCCGCTGTGAAATCAGCTGACTTTAATGTTCAACACTGAAACATCTAAAGCACAGGTGTCAAACATGTGGCCCGAGGACCAAATCCGGCCCGCCAATGGGTCCGATCCAGCCCCTGGGATGAATTTGTGAAAAAATTACATTGAAGAAATGAACGATAAATGGTGTCAAAATCTTGTTAATTCCGGTTCAACATATAGACAGGTGGGTCAGAACCAGTAAAATATGATCATAATATCCTATAAATACTCACTTTAGATGTTATGAAAAGAAACCGAATAACAAAATACTCACAAGAAACATGACAAAGTTTCCATTTTTTATGAATTTACAAAAAAAATGGTGAAAACTCACATCTGTAGCAGGAAAACTATTGGTTGAATTCATATCAAATTGAGTTCATAAATTACCAGTGACACAGAATGGATTTACTTCTAATGGGTGAAATGTGGTTTTTGCAGCAATATTTGTGAAAAATGAAATGATAAACTATTGCAGCTATTATATTATAATTATTATTTTTATTTATTTATATTATTAAATATTATACAGTATTTATTATAGCTGCGTTTGTGCTATCAGTGAAATGTCAAAAACATCAAAACTAAGCAGGGTGAGAAAGTGTCCTGTCAGTTCCCAGTTGTGTTCGGCTCTAATGAGCACAGAAAACATGACCTATGAAGACGGGCTTTTAAAAGTCATACCTTATGATTACACTGCACCTCTGGAAACAGCTGAAGCCTCATAAAGACTGAGAAAAGCACCGATAAGACCAGGAAACAAACTCATGTCATGGTTGTATACGTAGCTGGTATGTGGAAAAAAACACATATTTTCTAATACGTTTTTTTTTTTCTTCTTTCATCAACATGAAAACTTAAGTTTAGACTAAAAATGATTATTTCAGAAAAGTGGAGCCACAGTGTTTTATTTTTTATTATTATTTTTTTGTGTTTGTATATATATACAGTTTAAGATCACACATTTGTGTCGACCCCAGACATTCAAATTGGAGACATTTTTCTTTCTTTGGTCCAGTTTTCTGATCACGACTGTGGTTAAAGCGTAACAACACCCCAGGTCACATGATCAGGTCAATTAAGAAACGCCCTCTCAGATCTATTATATCCTGCATTTTACTTGAATTTGATTTTTATTAGGAAAAGTGTGTGGTGTTTTAATTATAATTTTATATATATTGAATCGTTAAAAATATTTTAATTAGTAATTTAAAAAAAAATCAATTATTATAAAATCCACGGTTAAAAAACACTGGATCAACAGGTATTAAAACAGTTTATACCAGTAGATGCTTTTGGTCTGTGGTGGGTTTTATGGGTTAAACCCATGAGGCTTAATCATGTCCAAATAATTGCATGGTCCGTTTTAATTAGCCCCTGGTAGACTTCCTGAGTGTTTTCTCATTCTTCACTGGTATCACAAACTTGTAGGAGATAAAAACAATCAGCCAATGGCGACTCCTACGATCCACGTGGGGATCCTGTTTGATTCTATAATCATGACGTGTAGCTCCGTTTGGGACCGGGCGCCGTTAGCAGGGCTGCGTAACCTTCAACCCCGCCCACTCAGTCACATATCTGCAGGCACCGCCGTGTTCTGTAGATTGCGCGGGTTGAGTCATAAAAATTAATATTCTGATTAATAGCGGATGGGTTGTGGGTGGATGAAATAATACACCGTTAATGAGGAAAATATTAATTATGTTCCCTAAAATACGAACGCGGGCTCCTTCAGCAGAGCAGAGGTGAGGCGGAACCACCCAAATCCTGGCGCATGGGAGTGCGTTTTATTTAACGCAGATTAAAGACCGTGAATGGACTGAAGTCGTAAACAGGAGGGGCACCAAATTTAGCTAAAAAACAAAAACAAACGGCTGAATCCTTCACACACGTATCATCTCTTCGCGTTGGATATCGTTTGCATGTTACTATAAATTCTCCATTGTTTGTGTTTTCGTTCAGATTTGGATTTGGAAGAACAGATAATTGATTATAAATATGTTAGAATGTGTCTCTGTGGCTGAATGTGCGATGTTTCATTTAAACATCATTAGCTTTTTAATTGTTTTTCACGGCAGTTTCACAAAGACATTCACAATTTGAGTTATTAAAGATGTCCGACGGGTTGAGACTGTCGGGGGGGAAATATCTGTTGCTATTTGGATTTGAACAAAAATGAAGGACTTTTGCTAAATTTACGGGGTTAAAAAATGTAGATGTTCATAAAAGCTCAGGTCAAAGTTGAAAGTTATTACATCAAAAAATAGCACAAAAAAAAAATGCAGAAAAAAAGTCAGTTTATTTTTATTTACAGATTTTTTTTTCTCTCTGTTTTATTTCATTAATAATCTTAATTGCATTATAGATAAAAGATAATAAAGTAAAAAAAACTTTAATATCTCACTTTATCATCATACTTACATCCCTGCTCTTTAGACCTACAGTATATATGACAGAAATGTTCTGTTAGCAAGAACACAACCCAGGATTTGCTTGAAATCGCATTAATAATGGAATATATATATGCATACAATATACATAAAAATGCAGTTAGAACGTGTTTGTATCCATTATAATTACAATATTTATAAATCAAACACTTTACATGTCTTTGTTTCTTAAGAAAATGCTTTAGTTTTGTTTAAAAAAGTATAGTTATACCTTTTTTTTTTTTTTTTTTTAAGATTACATTATTATAACTGCAACATACAATATGAGTAGATACCAAATCCAGAAGAATACATTGATTTCCAACACCTAGTCGAATAAAACTAAACATAACACAGTGCAGGTGATAAAAACGCTGCAGTCTATAAGAAAACATCGCGTGTGAGAACGGTGTTGTTTTTATTTCAGCCATAATTTTACGCCTCCATTAAAAAGCCTCCATTTGTTTTGTGTTTTCACTTAAATCAGTCGCGGTTTCACAGTTTTACTCCTTTCGTGGAGGTGGTTGATTGTCCATACGAAGTTTTGCACCTTGAAATGTGATTGTTGCCATTTACCGAAGCCCGTGTGCTAATTCTGTTCGACGACGGAGGTTGTGAAACAAATTCCCCGATAAAAGCAGGACCACGGCTGCATGTGCAGATAAAGGAAGTTATTATACTGTCTGTGGCGCTACAATGTGAACATCAACCACCAGTCAGATTTTATTTACGTGAATCAAATGAAGTCGCGCAGCGTGGCATTGCACTTCCTGTCAACCGTCATGGCCGTAGAAACTGTTGGATTCCAAAATGACTAATATCTCCTAAAGGATTTGGTCCCGTTGCTGTTTTTGTAAGTCTCTTCCTGTTTTTGACTTCATTTCCCATCATGCAGTGTACTACTACGTTTGCATCAACAGTCTCCTGACATGCCATGATGTTTCCCGTCCCCTTCCCCTGGCAACTGCTTCGTAACGTGAATTAAATCAGACTTTAAAAAAGGGGCGGGACTATTCCTCCACTATAGGTCCTCAGTTGGTCAGTTAAACAAGCCTACATTTCTTAAAACTATGCAGATACACACACACACAAACAGACAGACAGAGGCTGTGAGACCTTCCAGTATTGTGATAAAAATATAATCATTGCTTGTGCAGCTCTTTCCACTATGTCCAAATCAGAAGCTGAAACACACAGAAACATGAACCTGTGCTTTTTCAAACAGTGATTATAACCATGGATCATGTGTTGAACGTTTTCTGTGTGAAAACACTTGGAAACAGACAGTTTTCTTTGACCACTTCAATTAAAATACGCTAAAAAAGACCATAATTATGGACTTTTCGCCCAATGCTGTGGCTGTACCATTAATATATATATATATATATATTATAATTTAATTGTAGCTTTTCTGTCTGGTGATGATTACTGTGTTTGGAGCCGAGAATCAGAGTCACTTTTCCATTGACCCTCAAATTGCCTGAATATAACTTGCACATAAGATGTTACCTAATGGAAAAACAACAATTTCTCCAAAACTCTGATGAGTGTAGCAGAATTAGGATGTCATGCAAAACCGCAATGGAAAGACTTTTTTCTGAGTCACATGAATAAAAAAGCAAAATAACACATGTTGACAGATGAAACATGGTGTGGCATGTGTGGACGCACCAGGGAACCCAACCCTTTTGAATATAGCACAGGATGGAGGGTTAATATTTAATAATAATAATAATAATGAATATTTCTGTAAATCAACAAAATATTGAGGTTCTTAAACATGTTTATGGAAGGACTTCTCATGTCGTTTGGCAATAATAAATAAACATATCATCTTATTTGTAATTAACTGACATTACACACTTGTTTTTTTTTGTTTGTTTTTTGACATTTAGTAAATATCGGTAAATTTTTGGACAAATGTCCAATGAAAAAAAAAAAAACAACTGGTGAAAAGAGCTGATGTAAAGTGGAACATGAACAGGAGCTGCTGTACCGTATTCAACCTAAAGTGATGTGTTTCAGTCTGAGGTTACATAAATCTGCCTGTTTTTGAACACATTATTAGCTGTGTGTGTATATGTGTGTGTATATGTGTGTGTGTATATATGTGTGTGTGTGTGTGTATGTGTGTGTGTGTGTATATGTGTGTGTGTGTCCAACAACCACCACAAATCCAAATCCTCCACTGATGATTTCTGACACTATGTTGAGTAATTACAGGCTTTTACACTCTACTACACAGCCTATGGTTATGGGGCGGGGGGGGGGGGGGGGGGGGGGGGGGGGGGGGGGGGGGGGGGGGGGGGGGGGGGGGGGGGGGGGGGGGGGGG